>WBMZ01008280.1:0-184906 GCA_013400975.1 Atrichornis clamosus
GGGGGGGGCGGGGCGGGGGGCGCTGCCTCTTGCATTGTCAGCCCGCAGCCAATCAGCGCCCGGGGCGCGGCGTGGGCGGGGCCGGGCTCGCGGGAGGGGGCGCGGGAAGGGGTGTGTCACGTGACGCACGGCGCGCGGCACGCCCCCCAACAAGCGTCCGGGAGGCGGCGGCGCGCGCGCGGCCGCGGTAGCGAGGGGGTGGGTGGGAAGGATGAGGCGGGCCCTGAGGGGAGCCCGGTCGGTTCCGGGGGAGCAGCGGGAGCACGTCCAGGGAACCCTTTTAGGGTCACGCCCTGAGGCGGAGTTCCCCGCAGCGAAACGGGTTTCGCTCGTAATCGTGAAGAGCGAAAAGAAACCCCCCGCTCTCTGAGGCGGGATCCCGCCCGGGAGGTGTCGAGCCGGGGTGTCCGCTGTAAATCTTACATTCAGAGCGAATACTGCCAAGGAGCCGTGCAAGGCTGAGTGAACATGAGTGACCGAGATATGCTGTACATAATTATGATACAACCCCAAAGCGGCTTGTTTCATATTTTAAAGCTTTACCCTGCGTCACGCTGAAATACTTATTGACTTTATAAGATGGAATCTCGGTCTTCCTTACTACGTGTTGGTAACCCGTGCTTCAAGAAAAACCGCTGGTGTTGCAAGACTCGGGATGGAATTGCAAAACCCAACAACGCTGACTGAAGCATCTGAAAAGTTATGAGTGACACACGGTACCAGTAAATCAGACCCCACAGACACCCATTAAATAGATTTGCCTTCACCATAACTCCACATTACAGGCAGTTTTCCAGTCTCGGGGTGTTTTGCCTCACTTGCTCCGTGATAAGCAAAATCTGATTGCTGCCACTTGGGAATGCTTTGCAAGACATCTTACCCAGATCTCCCGACGTTTCATTTTTTTGTTTGCTAGTGCTTCAGGTGGCACTGGAGCCTTGGACGGGGCATGAACAGCACTAACTGCTCGTGTGTAGTAGCAGGGCATTTCATTGCAGCAGGTAACTACAATATCTGAAATGAGAAAAATACAGTTTAGTGGTAAGATCCAAATTTTCAAGACTGAAAGTAATGAAGCACTTGGCCCACTTCCCAAATATTATGAAGGATTCTCTATTATTCTCAAATTTTATAGCCCAGACTGGTATTTTTTCTTAGAGCCTACCTATAGTTCAGAGGTCAATTTAGTCAGGAATATGCCACAACCCTTCGAGAAGGATCCACAGAGTTTGTACTAGAAGGTCATAAAGATCCCTCCCAGCTTTGCCAGAGATTCCCCCCTCTGCTTCCCTCACTCGTCAGGGTGTACGCTACAGGAATAAAAAGTCACACGCAACAACTGCAGTTCACTAGGCAAACTTATGCAAGGCTACATCATCTCTATGTAGATTAACACTTCAAGGAAGTTATCCCATGGGAATCTTAGTTAAATCTGAATTCATTTGTGTAATTCCTAGGATAAGTGTGAGGTTTGCGTTATTTCTTTTGTCTCTTTAAAAAAATGGCAGTATTGTGTTCTGAGTGTATTTTAACTCAAGATAGGATGTGACTGTTTTCAACAAAGGTCGAGGTCTCCCTGGATTCAAAAAGGGAGGAAGCAATATTGTGACTGACACTTATGCAAAACATGAAATACTACTGCACTGATAAGGATCACTGAGTTACAGAAATTCTACCATTTCTTTAGGTGCTCTTTAGCAATGCCTGTGTATGTTGATAGACCATGAGCGGGAGGGGTGACAGCAATAACCTGTGATATTTCTTTAGCCTTCAACAGACATGCAAGACAGGCAGAAAGGGGAAATAATTTAGTCCGAAACTAGAAGATACAGAATCAGGGAGAACAGCTTATTCTTCCTGGCTCATTCAACAGTGTACTCTCCCTTCCTTCACATTCCCATTCAGTGTTTGAATAGAACACTTTTTTCCTGTGGTATTTGTTATGCAATACATGAGCATTACTATTTGCAGAGCAGGGATAGTGGGTGCTGTCCCAGGGAAGCTGCCTGCAGGGGAAGGAAGGGTGGAGCTGTGGCCATACCTTTATAGTAAGGTGGTGTGAGGCCACACTCAGCTGAGACAGTTTTAAAGGAATTAGCTTCCTTTAAAGGAAGAAGGGTGGACATCTGTCTGGGCTAATTTCTTCTGCTTCTGGCTCAGATCTCACTGAGGCAAGTCTACACAATGCAGCTCAAATTGTTAGCTATTCTATTCTCCTGATGAAGAACATACCAAATAGGAAAAAAAATTAAAGCTCAAGTGCTAGTTGAGAGTCTTATATGTATTATTCATGACAGAGAGAGATATTTTGGAGGTTATATATACTTACTATAACAATTTCCATCCTGGCAGAAATAATGGAGACTTCTATTGATTTTGGAGTACTTAATTGCAAGAAAGTTGAATTCAGTTCCCCAAAATGTTACATTTATGAAGACTTGCTTGTTTTCCACTGGCCACGCAATGCAGATTCCTGCGAATGGTGCTCTTGTTCCACACGAAGATTTTTGATCTCTTGTTCTGCAAACTGAACTCAAATCAAAGGTTTTTACACCTCTGAATACAGCCCCATTGCTTTTAAAAAATATTTTTACAGTAGTGGACACATTTGAAAGACATTAATTAAGCACATAAATATTTGCAGTGCATTTTTCAGAGCCAACATAATTTAGTTTCTAAAGAACTAATTTCAGTAGCACATAAACCCACTTCTTTGCTTTTGGTTTGGGTTTTTTAGTTTGTTTGATTTTTTCCTTTAATCTCAGCAGAGTGAAGGGAAGTTGGCAATTACATTCTGCTCTTTCTGGCTGATTCTTCTTTATTGACCTCAAGTTAAGGACAAAATGTGACTGTGTCAGGCTACTCCAAGTATGTGATACAATGTGAATTAAAGAGTGGATGCCAGAGGTCCTTTCCCTGCTGCTTCTTAGTGACAGAGAGAGCTTGGCTGTCAAATCCTGCTCTTCCTTACAAATGTCAGATCTTTGGGTTGCCCCAGGAGGCACGGAAGGCACATATTTGGAACTAGCCTGGAACAGGTGTAGTTGTAAAGTGTGCAGTGCACGAGGGTAACGAGTCACGCTGTCACACGCACCCTTTTGCCTACTGGGAAGATGAGTGCTATGTGTGAGGCTGCGTATGCCTGCACAAGCAGAAAAACTCTGTCTCTCTGGTTCAGGGAGCCAGCACAAACAGGCTGCCAGTGCCCTCACATTTATGTAGATCATCTGCAGATCCCATATGCAGGGAACCTTTCCTTAGGTCCCGAGGAGGGCAGGGTGATTGCAACGAACAATTCTACGTTCTGTCTCCTACGTTTGTTTTGGAAGGTGTCCACATGCAGTACTGTGTCACCATTTGGCAAGAACAGTTTTATTGTGAAGCCACAACTGTAGTGATGCAATGGATGTCTCACAGGATATGTTTTACTTCTGACCTGCTATTAGACAATAGTTTTGCCTGAATGACATTTTATATTTAGAATCACTCACACAGTGTTCAAAACCCTGAGTAATCGTTGTTGCAGTTGCTTTCTGGTGGACAAAAAGAAAATTTAGATAAATTCACATTTTGAAGACAGCTAAGTCCTTTGAAAAGCAGTTATTATGCCAGTAACTCATTATATGAATCATGGAATCACAGAATGGCTTAGGTTGGAAGGTACATCAAAGATCATCTAGTGACATCTCCCCTGCCAGTGAACACCTTTTGACTAGACCAGGTTGCTCAAAGCCCTGTTATTCAAATCAAAATGGGAAAATCAGGGCAAAGAACCACAAGACTTTTATATAGATAAAAGTAAACATTCTTGGGTATTAAAATTAATAATTCAGAGAAATATAAATATTCATTAGTTGTAGAGTAGATACTCTGTACTTCAAAATCCTTTACTTGGTCTTCTAGCTTCCATAAAAAATTATAACAATTTATTGCAAATTTTACTTCTGAAATTACACTACATTGAAGGGACACATTAAAAATGTTAGTTTTCTACTGTTTTCATAAGAACTGTATTTTGCTAGCTTTTTTTTTTTACTAATTTTTATCAAATGAGTTAATTGAATTCATGCTCCATAGGCCTATGATCAGGCCAGTTCTCATAGGCTCATTCTGTTCTTTACTTTAACCTTCAAGTTAGCAGAGGCAAGGCAATTGCTGGTCATACAGGGCATCTCTTCACGTGTCTTTTTTTTTTTTTCACTGAATAGTGGATATTTCAAAAAATAAGCTTATGTGAAATTGCTATGTATGATAGTAGGATTATAAAAAAGGTGAATTGCTCTAAATACTACTGTATTTGGCCGTTTTGCCTCTAAACCTAGCTCAGGATTGAAAATTTAGTGATACACACTCCAGGCTCTGGTTTTCATACGTGGTGAAGATATTAAAACTAAGAAGCAGCAGTGGAACTACATGAAGACCCTGAGACTGTTGCTACACTGGGCTTAAATTCTGTTAATCCTGCACTAGGCTGAGATCTTACATCATGTAGAAGAACTAAAATAAA
This sequence comes from Atrichornis clamosus, assembly GCA_013400975.1. NCBI lineage: Eukaryota > Metazoa > Chordata > Aves > Passeriformes > Menuridae > Atrichornis > Atrichornis clamosus. The sequence continues at coordinate 4,508 of WBMZ01008280.1, forward strand.
GCAGGAGAATATAAAGTTTCAAGTGGGAGGTGCCATATGTCCACAGGGAGTACAGAAGGATAGTGTTTATTAAAACATACCATCAAATATATATTCTTTATGTAGAAATATCTCTAATTGTACTAAAGAAAGTACATACTTAGTAAAGAAAGTATGTCCCATCTTTTCAGTTTGCTGATTGCATGCTTAATTACTGTGCAACATCCTCAGATAGGGCATAGAGAATTAAGTACTGATAAATATATAGTGATCTAGTCATTTACTCTAGATAATTGGATGCCCCCAGGATCCATGCATTTGTCTATGAACTTCAAAGGCTTTTTATGTATTATCTCTACGAAGCCTCTTGTGAAAATGTAATGCCTCTGGCGTTTCTTTTATAGATATGGGGAAGGGCCCAGAGCAGCCAAGTTACAGGCCAACGGTCATGTAGCAAGTCCTTAGCAGAGCAGAGGTAAAGCACAGCTTTCTCTCAGGTCCAAAGGCATTGCTTTCCTTGGCCACTGCCTTTCTCAGGAATCAGTAACTGCATTCCTGTTGCCCTCAGAGAGGACAGGACTGAATAAACTGATAATAACTGGCAGAGGCAGGATTCCACAAGGTAAGTGGATCTAGCTTAGCTTAGATCCTGAAAGATGATGTTTTTACCACTGATCCACCTGATCCTGGCCATGCAGTTTCTGCTTGTTGTGCAATGGGTCTGGTTTTTACTGGATCCTTTCTTGAGTTGTCTGAGCTCATTAATATGGCAGAAAACATACCCAGACAAAATAAAAGCAGATTGTTCTCTGCCAAGAAGCTGAATCGACTCACTTGGTGTAATGAGTGCCAGAGCTGGTGGAAAATCAAGAGCTTTCCACAGCAAGGAGCATGGGAAAGGTTAAGAAAAAGAAGGAGATGATGTGGAGGAGACTAGGGACAGCATGAAATATTCAGCAGCTGCAACCTCTTAGATTGCCTCAGCTGCCCACAGACCTTCAGCCCCCATATCATGAAATCAAATGTTAGCTATCTATTGGGAAATTCCGGAGATGTTAATGGCTACATTATTATCGTGAAGACTGGACCGTACTGTCTGCTTTTGATAATGACTTTAATACATCGCTGTTTTCAATTTTACGTCAAAAAACTAGTGTATCTCTCATAAAACTGATGGGAGAGCTCAGCTACACTGAGGTCTTCTGGAGATTCTTTATGCTCCGATTATCCCGTAAGGCAAAATGATGTTAGTTAACAGCAGCTGGAGTTCTGGGGGACTCATAGATAATGTACAAAGAGCATGTGAGAGAGCCGTGTTTGCTTGGCTCTAGGAAGAGAAAACCTAGGGGACATCTTACTGCTGACTATAACTTTACCTAGTGGTAGAGTGTAGAGGAGATAGATCCCGTCTCTTGGAATGTCAGTGACCATTTTTTAGCATGTAAATCACCTGCTTTTTTATACTTTCATCATTAATGCTGTTACTGTTTGTTTTCTTCTCTCATTGCTGTTTCCAGTAAATTGTTCTTATTTCAATCCATAATCTTTGCCTTTTGTCTCTCTTACCAGAGCTGGGGAGGGGAATGGCTTGTGGTTTTCTTTTTAGTGGGAGCATTAAATTGAGGAATAGAATTCCTAACCCATGAAAGCTGCAAAAATACCTTACTGGGGACACCGAAATGAACACCAATCTTGTCGAGCTTCATAAAAGATGCCTTGCTGTGTTTGTATTGGGATTTGAATTTGATTTGAAATGAATCTGAAAGATATTGCATATATTTCTTTCTGTGATTGCCAAAGCAGAACCTCGAAGTTGTGCTCACGGAGAAAGAAAATAACAACCCTGCTCTAGAAAGAGAAGAAACTCTCAGATGTAATCCACTAAAATTAACTCCAAGAAAAACACAGATAGGAATGTAACTATGCTATCAATGAAGCTATCAATTGAACAGCCCAAGAGAAAAAGGCTCTTCAGCAGTGTAGAATAATTTAGTTTGTGAGGTAAACTCTAGAGTATCCTGAGGAGAGCATGAGAAAGCCATGACAGATTTTCTAGTAGATATCATTAAGGCAAAATGCCCAGTCACCCAAAGGGAAAGTGAATATGCGGATTGATCTTCAAAGACTGAATTTGACATTTTGATAATTTATGGTATGCTTTCTGAGCATCTGCTGGGACCATGTATTGTAAGCAATACTTAGAACAGCTAATCCAAAGAATGCCCTTTCCCGGTGCACTGGTGGAGGAGCAGGACATGCAAAAAGAAGAAAACCGCTTGTCTGAAACAGTGACCAGTCCAGCTATTCCTGCTCCAGTCCTGGAAGGCGAGGATGAACTACTTACCACACTGTCCTGACGCAGCACAGACACAAGACCTATTGCAGTCCTGGAAGCCCAGGGCAATGCTGGTGTTAATTCCTACCTCTGTCAGAGCCAGCTGATTTGCAGCCAAACCTGCTGAGCAGGATGCTAGGGCAGAGGCAAAGATAAGGGGTGTCTTTCCCTGGGCTGGCTGTAAGGTAACACTTAGGTAGGGAGCATTCCAGGTAGGCAGAGTGGCCAGGTTTGCATTCTGGATTCTGAAGCAGACACCTGTGCAGCAGGAGGTATTTGTTACAGGCTTATATATACAATGTAAAGATGGCTCCACCTCTGCTACCAGTTATGGCTATTTCAATGGGTTATTGTGCAGTTCTGTACATGGTCAAAGTATGTGAAGCATATGCACTGGCTGAATGGTTTCCCAACATCAGGTTCCTGTTTTTCTGTGATATACCTCAAAACATAGTTTCCTGCTTGGGTTTCCTGAGGTGAGTTCCTGATAACTGCAGCATACTGCAGTCATATTATCCCCTCATATTCCAGGGCCTTTGACATTTCAGTCTACCCATCAGTGGTTTGTTAATAGAATTTATGTGTATATTCATATTGGAGCTACTTGTTGTCAACTTCTAATTGCAGTAATACTCTTGGTCCATTATCAGAACAGCTTACTCATAGCACTTGGTTCTCTCCAGGTTACAGTGCTCTTCTGCAGGAACAGAAGCTCGTTAGGGGCAGAGATAGAGCTGGGGTGGGAACTGTTCCAGCTGCCTTATTTCTGAGTCATCCCTGTGAGTACATTATCTTCTAGAAGCTGCATTGATTCTACTATGCAGTTTAATAAGATCCTAATGACTACAGAAGAATTATTTGTCTGTATATACTCCTTATTGAGGATATTAGGACAAAAGATAATAGGGATGTAGATGAAATCATAAGGCTACAAAATCAGGTGATGTACATCAGTGTAGCAGTGGTAAAATTCATCTACTTGTTGTAGAAATAGAAAAATTACTTTTCTAATAACACACATTTCCTGTTATTCTAAGATAAATTTATAGCTAGCTGTTCATTCTGTATGAAATTATATTTTTGGTATAATAATACAAAGAAATTAAATTACTAACTTTAACCTCTTTCATACATTTATTTCTACAGGGAGTCAGCCTGAGGCAACACACTACTCAGTGTTTCATATGCTAAGGGTGTAGTTTTTTCTTTGTGTTCTATGCAGAAATAATTATCTGACTAATGAGCGAGACACTGCACAGTGTGTTCACCACAGCTAAATGTTTAAAAAATATTTTAGGAAAATTCTTGCTCCCCCTGCAGTCAAAGGAAGCTTTTGCAGCAAATTTAAGAATGAAAGGAGGTGTACTTTTCTCCTGTAGTTGCCCGAAAATGTGCTTGATGTGTGTGTGTTTGCTTTGCTTTGTCACTGCTTTCTTAAGAAAGCAACAAGATTAAAATTTTAACATAAAAGTGAGTTTCTTTCTATTATCTTTGCTTCCTCTTTTATTTGCTGTACTTTTGTACACAAGATGAACAGTGAGTGAACAGAAAAGACCTATGTCCATGGTGTATTTTGTACAGAGTTCTCAGGTGGTGGAGCATGTTAGTCTGCTTAAACAAACGAGGACAGAGAGTATTAGAAATCCTGAAGGTATGTGAAATGTAGAGAAATACAGTTCTATTAAATCACAATAGTTAAATGCATGATGTAAACTTTGAAAATAACTAGTATGTACATGAAAGAATTATTATTAATACACATGTATATAATATATATGATTAAATATGTTGCTATATACATGTAATAAAAACATAAAGTTTTGTATAATATTTCCAGATAATATATTAAAATAACATCACAATACACATCAAATAACATGAAATAGTAAGTGGCTTTCTAATAGCTCAATGCCATTAATTTTCGTAGAATAATTTATGTTGGGAGGGAACTTAGAAAGTCACCTCATCACCATCTTCTAAGATTGAAAAGACCATCTTTTTTCCCCTAGATATTCAGTTATGCTATTCCCTTAAGTTTCCAGAGGACACAGCATCCAAATAAAAGGATTTTTTTCTGTACTTTGTCCCAAAAAGACTGATTCCTTTTTCTTATTTTTCCTCGTCCTCTTTAAAATTTTGTAGTAATTAGAAGCCTGATGTAAAATACAGAGCTCTTCTGTGTCTGAAATGCTGTTTTCTTTACACATCAGCAGGAGCTTTAACTTACTGACAACTGAGACAGTGTATTTAAAACAGGTGATCCCAGCTAACAAAGCACATTTCTCATGAGAGCTTTGTGGGCAGGAGAGGGAAGATTTAAGAATGGCACACTACCTTTGGGCTATGCAAAAAGCCCTCATCAGGTAAACTTTAACCAACCAATCTTCCAAAGAAATCTGATATGTAATCACTCACTGAAGAAGACACTGTTGTGGAAGAAAGATGAGAAGTTATTTTCCTTGAATGTGGTGTGGCCTTCTACACATAGAGCAGCTAGTACTTATTACACAGTTTCTCTGCCTCTCATTTGTTGGTTCAAGTTCACAGGCTGTCTTGATTATAACAAATTGCATCAGTTGTGGAAAGTTCGTTCTGCACTTTCAGGAGCAATGCTTAGTTCATTTACCTCAGAAGGCAAAGAATGAGGCACTGGGCTGTGTTCTGCAACAGAAGCAGTTCAAAGGTGGAGTGTCAATTCCTTAGCAAATCTTATAAATTATGTCTTATTGATTCCAATCTTAAGAAGCCCAAATGGTCTTTCTCACCTTTGTGCCTTTAAACATGCACCGTGTCACCTGGAGCCAGTGAGTCCAATAATATTCTGTGGTTGTGGGCCTGAGGACTGGAGAATTAAAAAAAAAAAAAAACAAACCATGTAAAAGGACAATTCTTTTCAGTCTGCACATGAAAGATCCTCTCAATTCCCAAATGGTTTCATAAGAATACATTTATTTTAGAGGACAGGACAAATTTCCTTTCCTCCTGTGCTACAGAGAAACCCCCTGTTCCTCATGTCGTGTTGGTATTTATTGCATTAAAAAGATTCCACCATGTAAGAGGTATGTCCAAGCTCCTAATCACAAGTAATTCAATCTAGCACTTAAAACAGCAAAAGAGATAACTTCAGTTCTCCTCTACTCCCCTCCCCTGCCCTCCATAGCTGCCAGGGTTGTGAGTCAGGGTACTGGTAGTTTGTCCTTTTTCCTGGTCTGCTCTAAGACCTGCAGAGTTAATGGGAAGTGCCCATTCATTGCTGTGCAGAGCTGGTCAGACCTACTCAGTTCATCCCAGAGGTCACATTGCTTGGCAGCAAAGCCAGCAACAGAATGGCTAAAGCTATCTCTCCTCTGTCCTCACCTTAACCACAACTGACAGGCAGCAAAGCAGGGACCAAGCAGCCTCTACTCCTCAGGAGAGCTCGTGCTTTATACTGGAGATACAGCTGGATCTGTGGAGGAGTTGTGGGATGTAACTGGGGAGATATGGAAATATGGTCCCTTCCCAGTCTTTTCTTTAAAGTGATTTAGGTGATTCAAACACTTCAGTAAAAAAAAAAAAGTCCAACCCTTCAGGGCAGTCATCAGAGATCAAGAGTTCTGTTTACACTCTTGGCCTTAGCAGTCATATTTTAGAGCTCCTCAGGGCTACAAGAGAACATTGTTGCTAATATGCCCACTTTTCTCTGCAGTCTGTGGGTGCTAAACAACCTGCTTTAAGGACAGCAAGCAGCCTTAATCCTGAATTTTGCTCGGGCATAATAATATGGGGTTCAAAGTACTGTGTTCTAGTAAAAGGCTAGATACAAATTTCTATGAACATTGATTGCAGCATGTATCACACGTGGGTGAGTCAGGGATGTTGTGAAATATTTCCTAGTACTGGTAATAGTAAATCCATAGCAGAATGTGAATTATGCTCTGGTGCTAAGTGCTCCTTATCATGGCATCTGCTATGCCTAATTATTTTACAAATCTCTTTTATTATTTTATTTTGACCTCTCTGTCTTGGCATGAATGGCTCCTGAGTTTGATGATGATGCAGATGTCTGTAGGGTCACTATAGTTTTCAAATTAAAATTTCTGTGTTATAAATAATGATGTTTGTGCAGTTTGGTGTGATGTGAGATTAAAAAAAAAGAAATGGCACAGATACTAAACATCTCTAATTTCTGATAATTTTTCTAGTTATTCCCTAATAAATAGCTTTATCAAGTCATTAAAGATGCCAACTACCTAACGCAAAATAAAAGATAAACAATTTAAAGAGAAAAAAAGAAATAACTAATTTTAGTTGATGTCACAGACCCACATTTTTTCAACATTTCTATAATACCCAGAAAGATACAAACATTCCTTAATACTGACAGGAGTAATCCACATTGTCGTGAACTTTAAGTTTCCTGCTTCTTAGTGGTTTTCAGAAATCTCTCTGCTCTTTTGGGGTTCTTGATGTCAAGTCATATCTTTTGCTATGGAAATGTAGTTATTTGACCTGTGCCACCACCCTTAGTTAGTTTTCTCTTAATTTCCAGTTTTGCTTAGTGGTTACTGAAATCACTTGAATTTGTTTCCCTTTCATGTAATCAAGTTCCTGAGATTGTCTTGTTTACTTAAAAGTGTTGCATAAACTCATGCTTGCTATTAAGTGATTTTACCAGTTCAGAAAATTAGTCATGTAATATTTACAGATCTCATTCAGAAACAGAGGATATTGGCAGTGTTGACAATATAGCCCAAATCATCAAATATAAAAAGTTGCTTTGAGCATAAAAATCCTTTTTTACCTTTAGCCTCCATTTTTCTCCTTTGTGGTTATTCTGCTACCTCTGTCTAGTTTAATATCCAGTTTTTGTCTATTGTGTCATTGTGCTTGCAGTCACACACATTTGTGTATTGTATTGTATGCACACACCACTGTTATTTTATGCTGCAGTAGCAACAAACATTTGCAGAGAAATATTTGTTGACTGTTGTACCAAATGCTGTGTTTTCTACCTCCTTCCTATTTAGAATCACAGAGCAGCTGAGGCAGGAAGGCACCTATGAAGAACATCTGGTTCAAGTATCTACTCAGAGACGAGTCTGTGAGAGTAAATTGCTCAGGACTGTGTCCGGTTGGTTTCGAGTGTCTTCAAGGGTGGAGCAGAGGGGAAGGATCAGCTCTCTCAAGCTGCACAAGTGCTCTGCCTAATGCAGCGCAAGATGATATTGGCTCTCTTTCTACAATGACACATTGCTGACTCATAATTTAAATTTTCAACTTTAAAATGCTCTACCTTATTTCTAAATCTTTGTATTGCTTCTGTTCCAGTCTTCCTGAATATATATCTGTATGTCCAGTAAACTCCCCAAGTACCACATCAAACTTTTCATTAACTCACTGAATTTCACCTTAAAGTAAATACATTTGTTTTCTTCAGAAATCTCACTGGATCCATTTTTCTAAAATTGTTTTCCTCTTATTCATTTAACAAAATATGTGACTTTTCCTATCTTTCTTGCAAAATCTCAGTTGCAATCTCCATCTAAAAAAGCTTCCCTGGTTCTCCATGCCTGTGTAATTGCTCCATTTCATGGTTTTCTGCCCCTTACAAGCAACCATCCCTTTCAAAAAAATTAACTCAGCGGCCCTTTGCGTTCAGTTTTCTTTTCAGAAAGTTGTCCATGATAATATTTCTCCCTCTATGTCCCTTTGCCAGATCTCATGACCCTGGATAATGCTCAGCAGCAGCAAACTGTGCGGAACATAATTTCTTTGTTAGTAGATGGAACCGGCGATTTGTCCACACTTGTTCCAGACCCTCACATTTTCTGCTTCTCATGTTTTTCTTTACTTATGATGTGGTTCCCCAGGAATACCTAACTCAAAAAAACCCCATAGGCAGTGATGGCTTCTGGTTTGTATGGACCAGAGTGCAGGAGGGTTTTCTGTTATTATTTTGTTAAAAGAACTCAGAAGATCAACTGCTTATTCTGTTGCTACTTTCAGACAATTTTCAAATTAGATTTACTGACAGAGAATTTGGGATAGCTGAAAAAGTTGATTGCTGGAAAGATGAAGGAGTAAGAAAGGATGAGACATAGAAATCAGAGTTAAGAGCCAGAGGAAAAAAGATACATGAAATTCAGGCAATTGTCATGGAATGGCTCTACCTAGAAATTGCAGACATGTGCCAATACACATAAAGTAACCAGACCTCTGTAATACTTCTTGGATTTCTGCAATTTTTTGTGGTATTTTGATACAATAACAAGAAAGCCTCCTTCTTAGTAACCTGACTGCCTTCGATTTTATTGTTACACTGAGGTCTAGGAAAAAAACTAAAAAAGAAACCCCTCATCTATTGCTCAATCCTGTTTTACAGATAAAAGCTCTTTGCCTGCTCTTAAAGCCTCACCACTAGTGACTAGTTGTCACTGAACCAAGAAATACATTAGCAGTGGGACACATGATTTATTTGTAACAAAGACCCAAAGCAAGCATTGGAACTAGAAAATGGCAGGATTTTATACAAGTAGGCAGTGTTCCAGACAATCTGTATTGTTCTTGGAAATAGCATTTGAAACTTTTATATATAATTAACCAGTTCTTCCTTTGGAAAATCCTGTCTTGTCCTGGAAGATCCAGAGCGTCTGTGTAGTCACAGTGGGAATCTGGCAGAAAGTCAGGAAGAAAACTGCAAATATTGTACTGCACTCATCCTGTAGAGGTGAATAGTCTTCCTTGTCCTCAAGGTGCAGTCAGGTGAAAGCTCCACCTCTTATCAGCTGGAATTTGCTGAGGCTTAGAGTTTATTAGATCTGGAGGCCTGCTGAAAAGGGAATCCTGAGATCACACAGAGGCAAAAAAGCAGAAAAAGATTCTTGTGAAAAGAAAGTCAAGCCCTATCAACATTGGTTAAAACACTTCAGCTCTGTGCAGTGTCTAGAGCAGCCCACACCATCCTCAGAAGAAGGCAACATAGCTGAAGTGTGTTTTGATCACTCCTATTTTCTATGCACATTCAGTTTTATAAAATTTTTTTTCACATTGCTGAAATAATTTACATGAATTTCAAGCATTTAAGTAAGTACATTTTCTATGTATGAAAAGCATTAAATAAATCTAAAACTGTGATCAACCACAGTTTAAATAAACTTCCTCTCTGAAAATCAGCTTTTAAAGGAATGATGATGCCTACCACAAGTTCTATGAGAAGACCAGAACTGATGTCTGCATCCTGGGAAGCTTAAAAAAACGACTCCAGGAGACTGACTGAAAAGATCTAAAAGGTGCAAACATGAGAATTATGGGTGCTTATAAACCCTTTCGGCGAGCAGGGTGGTGAGGTGGGGAAGAAGACACCTTGCTGCTTGACGAGTAGCTGTGGTTTGTGCTCTCCCCAGTGTGCTGAGTCAGGCTCCTCTCTGCTGCTGACTGAAATGCATCAGACCCTGGGGTATTTCAGTCAGCAGCACAGAGCAAGCTATGCACAGTATCTCTGGTGCACCTCAGGATTTCACTAAATATATTTCTATGTATCTGCACACTGCAGACCACCTTTTATCCTGGTTATTTGTGGGGTGCTAAAAAGTAGGTGGCATTTAGATATTCTTGTTTGCTGGTTTAAAACTGTCCATTTCTAAGTTATCATGGTACTAGTTAAAAAACACACACAAGAGAAAAAGTAAAAAGAAAAGAGTGAAAAAAAAAAAGGAGAAGTTTTTGGTTTTTGGCTTTTGGCCAGACATTGACAATGGAAAGAGGGCAGCTGGCCCAGCGTGCTGCCTTCTGATGCCTTACAGGGCACTTGTGGTTCGTGCTCTGCAGTGCTTATTGGCTTACGTGCCCGTGTGTGGGTATGCACAGAAGGCTCAGCAGAGTCTCTGCCCTCAGTGGGATCACTTGTCCAATAAGGTGTCTTGTTCAGGATACATCAGTGCATTATTTATGACCATTGAAATAAAAGGATACGGGCAGAACAATTTGACCACTAAAGGTAGATAAAGGGTTATGAATGAAGAGAGGTTGAGATTGAAGGGAAAGATTCCTGAACTGTGACAAGATCAATCTCCTAGTTCATGCAAATTAGTGAGAGAAGAAAAGAACGTGAACTGAAAAGAGTTCACTAGTTGGCTACTTGTTTCTAGAAAAGACTAATGCTGGGAACATAATGTACAACAGCTTCAATATACTATATCCAATACTGTCATCTTTTTCCAAAGAAAACTCCCCTTGACCCTGGAGATATTAGAGTGTGCAGTGGTCTTGCTTATAATTTTCTCATAGCAAAGGCCTTGCTTTGGTTTCCTTGATACGAAACACATAGTTTGAACCTGTAGAGTTGTCTTCATATAACTTCATATAACTTCATATTTTCTCCACAAAAGAGAAAAGAAATTTAACACAGGATTAAATTATATATTTAATTGACTAGAAGGAGCATATAAGGCAGCAAATGTTCCCTATTATTATCCCATTTGTACTTGAAGTACAAACTAAGAGATTTAGTGGTCACTTTTGTGTGATGAAATTACTCCTTCATTTTGAAGTATGGGTGCAGAACTTGATGGATTTAACTACATGGAAGGTGCTCGGCTTCCTGAGTTCCTAAATTAAGGCTCTGAGCTCCAAGGACAGACAGACTTCTCATTGCTGTGTGGGCAATCACTGGCCATGGGCAACTGGAAAGAGCAAATACAGATGGGCACCAACACTCCCTCACCTCTTCTAGGTTAGCAGGGCTTTCTGTGCATCCATGATCTTCTTTTCCTCCTTGGAAGTGCATGGCCAAGGGAACAATGTCACAACCAGCTTTTTTACCACATAACAGGTGGGTGGCTGGAGGAATTAAACCAGAAGACTCCCGTCAACCTGAGATACCTCAAAACCAGACCTGCCTGGCAGTCATTTGGAAGATGGGAATGCTCACATTTTACCTAGAAAATTCTACTGATCTATTTTCTACTACCAGCAATGAAGGATGAGGAAAGAAAACTGTGTATGTTGGAGGTTCTTTCCTGCTTAAAGACTGCTGGTTTTCCCAAATAATTGATTGTACTGGTGTAGTTAGTGCATTGAAAACTGGGTTTTCAGCTCTAATCAAGTGTGGCATGCTGAAAAGCTTGAAATATATCTGATTTTGCTGCTGTAAGGAACATAAATCATTCATGATTGTTTTTTATGATGAAGTACTGGATAACGAGCTTATCTCTTTCCCATAAAATCTTTCCTTCCAAAGATCAAAAAGGTTTGAAAATATCCCCTTTGTCCTATTGCACAAAGTAATTACAAACTAGGTGCTAATCTTTAGGTGGTATCTTTAAGCTTTTGAATTTCAAAATCCCTGTTTAAAGGTATAGACATGCCAAATGAGAATGGAGCTAAAATTGTTTGATAACCAGAGACAGCTTACTGTGTACATACCTGCTTGAGTGTATGTACAGAAAAATTGATTTATTTTCTGCACTTGTTCCTACTATTCTTTTTAACAAAAAGCTATGGAATATTTGTCCTATCAAAAGATCCAAATTCATAATTTCTAGAATACAAGCATTTCCCCTGTAAGTGACAGGCAGCTGCCTTTGCACTGTTTGACCAAACAGACCTAGGCTAAGCAGAGGCCAACTAAAGCACAGTGAGGGTAAACAGCTGGCACATTTGTCTTGAAAATAAACTCTAGAACTGAAATAAAAAGCTAAGGTAGATGTAGTTTGGACCAAAATTAAAACAGTTTCCTCAAGGAAGTTCCCTGTGAGTAGAATAATGTTGATGAGAAGGAAGCAGGAAAATTTACTTGAAATGTTTTTTTTCTCTTCTGGGGATAGGGACACACATTCTTGATACATTGGGTTTGCTGTAGTGAATTACACTGGCAAAAATAAGTTGGCAAGGCCTCAGACAATCCGAGCTACATTTACGGGTGAAGAGACTGACTGAAAGACTCCCCAGGGTGCTGAAACCTTCCGTCTCCTCTCACATCTATTCCACTGGGTGTGGGAAGCACAGCACACGTGGGGATCTTTGTGAAAGGGGTCAGGTGCTACTGTGTTGTATCATCTCCCAACTCATTCACCTCTGGATCTGGCCCTTAGAGTGCTCCACTCAGAACAGTTTATAAGCCACAATGGTAAAAATTCATATAGGACAGTGCTTCTTGGCTGAGGATAACTCTTCCAAGGTCAGGAGTAAACGTGGAAAAGGTCACTGGAATAAATGAATGTGCCCAAAGCCTAGACTGTCAGGATGTTAATGTGCAATTTCTGTGACAAGAAATTACAGTTTTACATCTCCCTTCCACAGGTACACAAAGATGTTGTGTAGAAATACAGTGCTTGCCTTCCTCTAGAGAAGTGGTAACCTTCATATAGGCATAAATGGGGGAAAAAAAGGGCCATTTATTTTATCCAAATCTCGGTGGCTGAAAGTAAGTCTTAAATCCATACTTAGGTAAATCTATGAAAGTAGACTGATTTTACAGTGGTTCTGGACACCTGTGCTTTTCTGGCTGTGGAAGCACTTCTTACTTTAAAATATCTGTCTTTTTCTGTCTTCCTGTTTTTGCATGGATTTAGATTATTAAAAGCACATTTTGAAAACTCTTTGAGGACCTTTAGAGAAATGCGTTTTTATACCACCAAATTTATTTCCTAACAGTCTGACTAGAAGTATTGAGCTCTTGCAAACACAGAGCTCTCTGGATCTACAGATGTGATAAAAAATCCCAGTGATTTATTTCTCGCTCCCCTCAATACATTTCATCCAGGTAAGGAAACATTAAAAAAAAGTGTTGGACCAGTATAAATTTAACAAGACCTGAGATTGGTCTGTAGTATGAATGAAAGATCAGAGAAAAAATTATGATAAAGTTAATGTTAATGTTAAAAATAAAAAAGTTGATCTGTTACTACAGCAGCTTTGTTTCCACAGGGAGCATTTTACAGCAAAGATATCTGTTGAGACTTCCATTAAACTGCCAATTTTTTCCAGTTTTTGTGATCTTTAGATGCTGTTGATCCTAGCATGGCATATGACTGGGTACAATATTACTATTAAACTGTTGCATGAATTAAGTAGGGATATGTAGGTACGGCCAGACTGGCACATATACTTTTTACCTGCTTTTGTCTAAGAAGACTTTGGAAGAAGAGTTTGTTATTAGTCCTGATCATATGCTCCATCATAGTGAATATTTAGGAAAACAATGTTAATAGAAGTATTGTTTCTGGCTGGAAGAGTTGGAGGCTTCTGCGAAAAAAACAAAGGTTCTGAATGAGGAGGTTAAAATTCACTGAGAATTAATATATATTTCTAATATATGTCTCTTATTTTTACAATGTACAGATGACTAATGATGCCTTTTTAAGCAAATCCCTAGTGTCCTATTGGGATCAATTCAAACAGTTCAGTTATTTACTTCAAAGAGTATTGGTCTACTGCCCTTTAAGGAATACTCAAGCACCAATCTCAAAGCCATATTCCCTGTCCGTACACCTCAAGCTTGGAGGATGAATTTCCACTTGCCCCAGGTATTTTCATCCACAGCCTCTGCTAAGACAAGCTGCCTGCCTGGGTATGGTACTGAGTGCTAAAACAGACAAGGTCTAACTTTCAGGTCTAACTTTGGTCTTGACAGGTGTTGCCCACACCAAGCAAAACCTGATAAAGTGGCTGTGCCGTGATGTTTGGTGGAAAATTGTATGTGTGAGGGTCTGCAGACAACAAAGTAGGCCTGCTTTGGCATGACAGCCTTGACATGTCAAGATGTGTCTCTGTGTCAGTTAGAGTGAAAAAATTGTATGTTTAGTGCCTGAAATGTGGTGTACTGTAAGCTCCCAACAGATGAGCAGTTTCTCTAAGATAGTTCTAAGTATTCGACTCACCGGGGGTTTTTTGTTTTCTTGTAACAGTCCATCTGCCTGGACTGAGTGTGTTGCAATCAGCTATTTTAACAGTATGCAGTTTCACAATGAAGTTTCATTTAAATATAAAAGAGGAAGCAAGTTCAGTGTGTTGCAGTTCAGTCAGTTATAAAACCCCCTCATCTCCTAAGGGACTCTCTATACTTCGTTGCTTTGGAGACTAGAAGTAAAACAGATGTTATCTTACAAGTCTAATCAAAAAGGAAATAAAACCAGAACATTGCATTTTGGGGTAGGACAGCCTCTCAGGAAGCTCCGAACTGGTTAGAAGACATCAATTTTTCTGTACCTGGTCAGCTGCTGTATCTTTGGAGGTAAGAACTAAAATGTACTGTGCATTATATAAACATATGAAAATGTTGTTCTTGCTTATCAAAGTGGCTTGGTTCTGTTTGTGTGGGACCACAGCTGGTAGCTGGTAAAATGAAGGTGCACTTTTTCTGTTTTGAAAGCACATGTGTTTGCAGAGTCTCAGCTGCTGTCCACAGGCAGTTTCTGCTGCCTGAAGAAGTGGTGAGAACATTTCAAAGGTGCCATCTTCACAACCGTGACCAACTCTGATTGCAATGTGACTTCAAAATGAAAACAAATAAAACTGTTCCTCTGATATTTCTAAAGGCTTTCATAAAATCAGACTGAACATGTTTTTCAGAATATTTTAAAGGGAGTCTTAACAGCTGTGTTGTTTTTATTATAATTGTGATATCATTATTGAACATTCTGGGCACGTTACCTTACTATCTAAGTAATTTCCTCAAAGTGGAGTACTCTATTTGTAGATTAGAAATAAAAATAGGCACAAAAATAGATGCATATGGGCATAATATTAAAAAATATGATATAAAGATGAAACTTCTCTGAAAACATGATGATGTTAAAAGTCATAAACAAAGAAACTTTATCACTGTGTTTTCCCAATTCACAGCAAATTTCCTGGTTTGCAGCAAATTCACAGCTTGACATAGGTGTACATGCACAACATGCATCCTTTCCCCTCCTTTTTATGCTCTACAGCAAATGTGACTAACATTTCAATGCTTGTTTGTGGACCCTCACTCTTTCTGGAAATCACCTTCAGCCTTTTCTGTCTTTCTTGCTTTACCATTTATTCTTTTCAGTTCTAGAAAGTGTATTCTCTTCTATAAGAGTGCACATGAATTTGTTGCCCCTTTACATCAAATGCTTAGATACAAAATATTGTAGTCCATGTAGTTCGGCCATAACAACTAACAACTCATTAAAATAAATGCAGACATCCAGAAACACAAAATGATTTCCACCCCAGAAAGAAAATTATAAGAGAACAGTATAGAAATATCCTGTAACCAAGTCTTCCTTATGAACGTGGAGCTGGATCCTCTCCTACCTCACCTTTCATGCTCTTGTTTACGGCTGTGGGTGTGAGAAGTAAAATGCTATTGAACCAGACTAAGGGGGTTCTAGGCCAACTTTGTACAGGTGTAGATGATGAAGAAAAGTATGGGAAGTGATAAACCAGGCTTGCTCTGTATGAAGTTCCAGGGAACTTGGACTGATAAAACAAATGTGGATGAGAAACTGTTTGAGGGCTCAAGAAGCCATATTCACAAACATACAGTTTTCATTGTATTTTTATGGAAGCATGTCCCCGCCAAACCTCCAGGTAAAGATACAATAGCACTCAAAAATACAGTAAGAATGTATTTTTTTCTAAATGAAAGAAACCAGATGCTCCTGAAACTCACTGTCATCCATTTAGCTTGTTCAAAAATGGGTAGAGACTTGTACAACGAGAACATTCAACAGCCTACTACAGTAGACTTCTTGGTGAAGGTGTCTCTCCTTTCTTGCTTCCTTTAGCCTGTCCTTCCAGGAGATTCCCTCATACTCTTGAAATACACGGTTAATATCCTCTCAAACCTACTCGTTCCCCTCAAAACAGCCCACATTCTCCCAGAGGAGACGTGCTCCTAGTTTTCTGCATCTCTTGAACTGTTGACATGTGAGTCAAGAAGATGAGCAGGGCTTATGTTTTCTCCAGTGGGAAGATCAAAATATGAGAGTGAAGAGAGCTGTGAGGAGGGGACCAGAGGAGCTTGGCTCATGCTGAAAGAGCCTCCTGGTCAAGCTCCACACACTCCAGATCTTCCAGAGCAGCAGCAGCAGCAGCAGCAGCAGGGAGAGGAAGTGACACATGTAGTGGGCAGCATGTGGATGCTTGTGCAAAACCACCTCTTGGCTATTCATTTTCTCCTTCATGGGCAAAATAAGCCACTCCTACATGAAATAGCAGCCACTGCTATCGTAGAATCATAGTCAAAAAGCAGCACAAGTTGGAAAGAACCTCAAAATGTCATCTGGTCCAGTTTTCATAGGAAAGGAAGCTTAAATGAGACTATGTAGACCCTTGTCCAGTCCCATTTTGAAAACATCCAGCGATGAGGCCTCTACCATGTCTCTGGGGAGGTTATTCCAGTCATTGATTGTTTTCAGTGTAAAAAATCTCCTTCTTATATTGATATGAAACCCCTTCCCTCTTATCCCTGGAAGCAATGCACAAATATGTGGATGTGGCACTTGGGGACATGGTTTAGTGGTGAACATGATGGTGCTGGGCTAAGGGTTGGACTTAATGATCTTAGAGGCATTTTCCAACCTAAATATTCTATGATTCTATTCCAATGCACCTTGTACTCATTGCCATTTTATTCTCCATGTGGCTGCTTGTAAAGGGAGAGCCTCTCTCTTCTTTGGAGCTGCAAACACTGGAATACTGTGATGAGCTATCCCCTTCCCTCAGTCTTCTTTTCTTCAGGGAGAAGAGTCATAACTCCTTCAAACTTTCCTCACAAGGCAGCTTCCCCAGCCCTTTGGCTATCTTCTTAGCCCTCCACTGGACTCTCTTCAGTCTGTCCCCATCTCTTTTGAATTTTTGGGGACCAGAACTGGATGCTCCAGGTACAGCCTGACAGATGCTGAGTGGGATGATCACATCTCAGTCAGACGTGCCCCTGTGGGTGCAGCCCAGGACCCCATTTGCCTCGTTGCTGCAGCTCTGCACTGCTGGCTCACGGCTCATGGTCACTTTGTTGTCCCCCAGGGTCCCCAGGTCCCTCTCAGCACGGCGGCTCCCCAGACACACAGATCCTGGGCTGTGCTGGGCTCTTTGGTTGTGCCATCCCGGTGCAGGAGCTTGCACTTCTCTTTGTCAAACTCCATGCTGTTATTGGTGGCCCACATTTCCAGCCCGTCCAGGTCTCCCTGTGTAAGCTTGTGTCCATCTCACCACACAGTTTACTGTCATCAGCATTACCTTTCCCCAAGCCAAATGAGGTTTCAGACATTAAGAAGAGGCTCTACTTACCCATGTGCACTGCTCATTATACTGCTTTCTTCACTACCCTGCTTTCCCCATGCTGGCTGCACTGAGGCTTCCTGGGGGCTGTTTCACACCAGCCCCAGTGGAAGGTGAGATACGAGTCCTGCAATAAATGCAAGCTTGCTCTCCAGGCTATCCTGCTTGCCAGGACCCTTTCATGTACATCTGGCAACATGAGGTGGATCCCACGCCTCACTGAAGGGATATGTCTGTATCTCCACAGCCCGGAAAAATGCCTCGTAAAATAGGGAAAAATTACTACAGATGGATCCATGGGATATGAGTTCCCTTGAAGCAGGGAGACTGTCATCTGAGACCCCATCTAGTAAATCAGCTAGAACTCAGGGTATATCCTGTGATAAGACTTGAGCTGCAATCCCCAGCAACACAACTTTAATGCCATTCAGAGCCCTGCTCAGGGATCTGAACGCCAGGCATATTCAACACAAGCTTGTCTCTTCTAGCCCCTCCTTTTGCAATGAAGAAGAATGTCCCTTTCCCCATTGAGCTGTGATCCCAGCTGGCACTATGTTCTTTCCGCTCTCTCTAGGAGCTTTTCATCTTGCTCAGGTTTTTGTGTAGGACACATTTTACCATATCTCTTTGTGTACACTGCTCAGGCTTTCTGTAAGTGTTTTGCTTATCCTGAGCCAAGAACTCCCATTCTGTTTTCCTGCTCTCAGGCTGTAATCTGAGATCTTTATGCAAACATTGGCACTGTCTTACAAGCATTATAACCTAGCAAATTTGCTGCCTCACACTGGCAATAACCCTGAATTCTTCATGTGACTTTAAACATTCATCCTGCCTTCAGGCTTTTCTTCTGCTGCAGAACTGAACAAAAACCTCAGGCAAGACATATGAATTTTTAAGATCATCTGACATTAATAAAGACTATGTCAGAGAGATAAGACAGTGTAAACTAGACAGTCTTCTCCCTCTATCTCTGCTAGGCTTAGACAGAATGCAGTCAGTGTCCATTGCCAGGGCAGTAGCCACACCAGGAGAAATCTCTTTGTTCACCTCACATGCAAAATGTGTCAGAGCAGAATTGTAAAAGGGACTGGTTTTCCTTGTGTTACAAAAAGTTATGCAGATTTTTTCAGGCAAAGGAAAGTGAAATCTGGATTTAAGGAATGTGAAACCCAAATATTGAAAGACATTAGATATAATCTCTGTGCCCTTGGAATCCTGGTGTATGTGTGTCTGTGGCATGGAGAGGGAATTAAGAGAAGAGGCATGAGAAAGGAGAATTAATGAAAACTGCAATCCTTATCAGATTTAAAATGCAAAAATAAAAGTGACCTGGTTGCGTGACTATTGGATTGATGGGATAATAACTTAATAGAGGCATATATGATATTAAGTACTGGGACAAGAGACACCACAGATACGTGCACCTCCCTTTTGCATTTATGCTCTCAACACTGCCTATCAAAACTTCAACCAGATTTCCTTGTAGAGCAGGTAATAGCCAGGGAGCCCTTGACAACTTCAGAGTTAGTTTGTAACTCATTCAGCAGAACAAAAAACTCCTGAGCACAGTGGGACCCTAATATTTTTAAATTTGCCAGTTCTTTTGCTTCCACCTCTGTCTCAGACAGTGTGCTTCAAAACTCTTAAAATAAGCATAGCAGAATGCAGTGCAAAGAAATGAAACCAATGGTTTCATTTCCCTCCTGCATCACCTTATGGCAGAAACAACTCACATCTGGGGACTAGGAAAGACCAAAGTGTCACATGCTACCTGAACACAACTGCCTTTGCCTGTGTTGGTTAAACAGTGGACAGGCCATATGTTACATTTCCACCCATTTCTCAGGATTCACATTAAAATTAACATACGAATAAATGCATAGCAGTTCCAGATTCAAGTGAGCCACATTTAGCGGTGACTTTGCAATAAAGCTGTCTGGGCCATGGATGGCTAGGGGAAGGGAACAGCCTTTGCTCTGCAAAAGAGGGGAACAGAAGCAGAAGAGAGAGGAGGATGCGTTGGTAACCTGAGTAGATCTAGCATTTGGCTAAGATTTCTGTGGCGGCACATTAATCATAGCTAAAACCTAAAGCGAGACAACAGCAGCATACTGCAAGGAGTGCCAAGCCCCAAACATGATTTTCCCCCCTTTTGTGTAAAATAGGTCACTTTTAATTAAATATTACTGCCTGTGGGATATCTCACACAACTAGCAGCAGCAGAGAGAATGCAGAGTCACCAAAGCAAGTGTTTGGACACATCTAATTCCCATTAATATTTCTGTCCAAAGGAAAGTTATTTTCCCTCCAACTTTCTTCTTTGTAATGGTGTGGAAGTGATTCCCTCCCCTCAAGGAAAGTCTTTTCTCACACCCTCTCCTTTTTAATGTCTGTGCAAAGTCTATACCCCTGCTTAGAAAGGATTTAGCCAACAATTATTAGCACAGCATTTTGCACTAGCAACTGTGACACATGAAATGATTTACCAAGAGATGAGAGTCCCTTCACTCTTGGAAAAGCTGAGCAGTTGACAGCAGCAGGGGATAGTGCAGTGTGTGCCCGAGAGGTGCCACCTCCCCATTCACCGTTTGCGGGAAGATGTTCCCGTTCTGGGGGTCAGTCACAGCAAGAGTTTTGAAAGACCAGAGGTGGACTTAAAACAATTTTTGTTGTAGTGGAGCTGCTAAAGCTTGGGCAGAATATTTACTGATGTGCAGATGCATGTGTGTCCTTGCTAGCAAGTCCTGTCTTTAATTACTAAAATGTCTGCACAGCTTTTGGGTCTGAGCTGCCTGCTCAGAGAGTGAAGAGGGTTAGTGACTGCTGGAACCTGATTGTGCCTTTGCAGAAATGCAATGAAAATTGATTCCATAGCTGTGGTAAAACTAATCCCACAGTGAAAGGGCTGAAGTACTTCTGAAAAGTGCACTTTCCTATGCATTGCAGTGAAATCTGTCTCTTCAAATGTACAATACAGATATCTACATCTAGGGTGATCAGTTTAAGATCCTTTTATAGCAACTGAAGAGTGATGAGAAAATCTAGGGCACAATTTACCTCATTTTGATTTAGGTATCTAAACCAGGCCAGATGAATCATGCCTTCAAAGTTTTGCTTTTTCCGCTGACATTTTCATGTCTAAAAGTTAGAGGTAATTAATTCCATTCTGATTGCAATGCAGAAGTGCAAAGTGAAAATTTAATGGTCTGAAATTTTTTAATGAAAAAGGAACCCCACCTACAGTTGTTGATTAGTCTGGAACAGACGGGGTGATACTCTCAATATGAATCTCAAATCAACATATTTCAAAGGCAGCTGACAAATCACACAAAAAAGTTGCTTCAAAGCATGCGAGAAAAAGCAGGAAACCCTTTAGCTTCTTAGTGAATTCCAGGGCAAAAATAGATGTATTTAAGTGTAAGCTATTACAGCAGCTATTCCAAAACAAAAGACTTGTCCCTCTCTCCACAACTCACTTGTCATTGGATGCATTGGATGTGCCATACGTTATGTTATACAGAATATACTATGATGAGATTGAGTTAACTGCACAACTGGTGGATCACTTCACTCACTGACTCAAGTCCTCTAGTGAGACAGAGACTCTCTTGTTCGTGTCCCAATCAGACACATCTTTTCGCAGCTAGCAACAGACTTGCGAGTGTAATCACCGCTCAGTGAGTTTAAAATGAACTTTTTGTAATTAACTTCTTCTTGTCATTTTTCTGTTCACTGGTGGTTCCTTTCCTTTGGAGAAGGATGCTGTCAGAAGGTTACCTTCACAGAATCACCTACCTTTGTGAAGACCTGAACCCTGGGCTCTGCAACAAGAATTTGGCTGGTGAAGGGGTGTACGAAATGAGGTCCATTAATTACTCTTCCACAGGCGAAGCACAAGGAAAAAGCCTCCTTCAGAGATGCAGATCTGCTGGCAAGTGCACTTCCTCAGTCTGCCCTAGAGGTAGCAAGCACAGCAGGAGGCAGAAGGATCATCTCCCACAGCCTGTACTGTGCCCTACGCCCACAGGGCAGCCACCTCCAGCTACTCTTGGCTGTGAAGAGCTGACAAAAAAAGTCACCTACCTGGTCCCACCTTCATGCAAGAGCATTTGCAAGAACTACAATGATTTGCATATAGCTGGGGACTACGTGGTGCCCATTAGCTCGGTCACAACAGATTTTGCTTGTGACAGCGGCATAGGCCCCTTCTTGGAGTCCTCAGAGATTCCTTCCCCCACGGAGTCTGTGAGGGTCCCCCCCTCCAGTGACACCATCCGCAGGCCGGTCCAAGGCTACTCCTCGTGCTGGCGGCTGGCGAGTTTGGGGCCGCACCAGCAGCCCCTCTCCGACTCCGCCCTGAACGCCTACCTCGAACAGAAGCTGGTGGAACTCTATAAGCAGTACATGATGGACAGCACAGCAAACAGGGCATCCCCCACTCAGATCCTGGCCTCGGAGCTAATAATGACTAACGTGGATCAAATCAGCATGCAGATATCACGGGAAAGGAACATGGAGACCGTCAAGGCCAAAGACATTGTCATTAGCCGCTTCTTACAAATAGCCAGTGAGAAGATGTCCTCAGAAATGAGCACTCCTACTCTGCATATTTCCCAGTATAGCCACATTAACTCTTAGTGTTTGAATGTCTGACATTAGAAAGTTTCTGTGTTTTGCAAAGTCAATTTTTAATTTCTTAAGGTACTTTCTGCTCAATAAAAATGCATTTACCATCCACCACTTAAATAAAACCTGTCAGTATGTATTAAATAAGTGAAACTACGTGTACTCCTGTGCTGTGCAGTCCCTATTGTGGAACAGATGATTTTTTTTTTCTTTAAAGCTCTTTTAGTGAACCTCAGATATAAAAAAATTTTGCAGAAAAATGACTAAGAGCATATGAGACTCTTCCAGGTGCTCAGGTGTTTGCTTTCTTCCCCACATACTTGATATATCATTTCTTATTTTCTCTCTCTGGTGTCCATGATCCTACCCCTGAGTCTGTGCTTGTGCAAGGACAAGCACATTCATGGCAGAGCCACAGCAATACAGAATTTGGGATGTAATCTAGTTTGTCTCTCTGCTCCTAACAGCTTTACTTAAGACATCTCTCCCAGAAGGTTTTATAATTTGTTCTTAAAGCTATTAAGGGATAGACACTTTACAGTTCTTTCTATGCTAACCCTAATTATTTAATTGGTGTCTTCCTGTTCAAGTGTTACCACCCCTTTTTGTGAAGCACAAGCTCTGTTTCCAAACAGATATCATCCTCAGGAGGGCTCATGTAAACCTGTGTGGTTTGCACTGACCTGAACCCTCACAATGAACACTGGAGACCTGTGATCACACACAGACACCACCTTTGCCAGCTACTGACACACCTGCAGCTCTGGAGGGGTCATGTGGGCACAGCAGTGATAATAAACAGAGAAGAGGAAGGAGAATTAACCTTTGTTAAGAGAATTCCAAGTTGAGAGGAAAGGGCTACTCCAAAGTCCATTGGATTAATGTGAACACTACCATGGAATGCAGAAGGGAAGCTGAAATGGAGCACCTGCCAGCATGGTTGAACACTTCTTTTGTTAGGGTTGTTGTATCGTAGGTCAAGGTCATTTGAACCTGATGTATTGCTAACGGAACATCCTATTTTGTAAAATTTCACCTGGTCTTAAACTAGAAGATAAAAACCAATAACCAGAGCTGCCTCATGGGATTGGGGCCTACTCTGAGTGTTCATAATGTATAGCGTATTGACAATGGCAATCTAGCATCGGCTGAAGTTCTAAGTATCAGTATAATACAAATATTAATTTAGACAAAATATTCATAAAATATGTTCACATTATTGTTTCCACAGGGTTGTTTTTGCCTTTTCTTTTTTTTCCTTTTTACTTTTTTGTCTTAATGTAAGACATGTTTTTATGCATATTTCAAAAACAAATGTGAGGTGATAAACATATCAGTTTATTCTATTGCTGCTGTCTTTCCAGTGATTACTGGGATAGCTCAGCATATTTTCCTGCTTGTGCAGGTATGCAAAAAGAAGTTGCCATGAGAACCTTTGATGTTGAATCCAGAGAGTGTACATCTATTGCCATAACAGCCTACCCAAATACTGTTATTCAGCAATTCAAGACAGAGAATTTCTGTCATACAGTATTTCTACACTGTGATTGAATGCTATGTACAAATACAAAAATAATTGCTATTTTTAGGGGACAATAATATTCATGCTAATGCATAGGCACACAGATATATTTTACATGCAAAATCCATTACCAACAACCTTTGAAAATGACTTGCAGAGGACAGCAAAAGCAAGGAAACGTAGCAGTTTTAAAATCCTACAGATACAGATTCAGGCTTTTCGAAACATGGTGCTTTTGTTCATGCCTATTGACATTCACATCACTGAGTTTTAGTAGCAAAACACGTAGTGGAAAGCAACTTGCAGAGTTGAATGAGTAAATCAATACCCATACTGAAAGATCTGACTCCTTCATCAGAGAACACAATCGATTCTTACACTCAACTCTCCCCACACAACAGACCTCATCCTGAGCAAACAAAATAAAATAGCATTTTTTCGTCTCATACTCAGCAATCCAAATACTCATTTCCCCCCCAGACCTGTGGGCAGCACCTGGTCACCACCTCCCCCTTCTCAGGAAGCAGGGGGGCAGCAGGAGAGCAGGGGCCGAGAGCTCTGCCCCAACCCGTGTGGAAACCTCCCCTCACTCACTGGGCCCACAGTGCTGTGTTGGGGCTACAGCCAGAGCCGGGCTCGGTGCTCAGAGAACAGCAGTGGGGAAGAACAACAAATCTTAAATATATGAAAGCGGGCTCATGCATATAAAGGGCATGTTTGATACATAACCATCAAATACAAACCACTCTGTTCTCACACAGCTTTCTTCCAGGCAATTCAGTTACTGCAGTCATACTGACTTTCAGGTAAAGGTCTTGTTTTGTATTGTCAGAGTGACATTACTAATTTTATTCATAAACAGGTCATAATTATTGCAGAAGCTGATTTATTCTGGAAAGACAGCATCAACCACTTCTTCCCCACATATGGCTAATTTCTTTTCTCTGCCTAAATATAAATGCCCATTTCATTTTGAGCCCTGTAGTGTACCTATTTCTCACATGAATTACATACCAGCCATATCCCATTAGCTGAAGCAGCCCCTGGATTTCATGCAGTTTCTACATAAACAACAATTTCTTACTTTCCACTATACTCAGATGACAGTGCATTTATATCTCTGTCCTTTTTCCATTTAAAACCAATCTTCCTCTGCACAGGTGCCTCTCTAGGTGTGCCTGTTTCCTGCTGAAAACACTTGAATAGCAATTAGGCTGCTATTACCATGACTCAGGTTGTTATCTAAAGAGATTATCATATTCTCTCTCGTTCCCTCCCCCCCTTTCCCCTCCCTTCTGCCTCAGGGTCAAACGTTTAAAGAGAGAGATTCCAATTTTTTAGTAACTCTCTTAAATAACTAATTTTTAGTCAGAGGAATATAATTTCTTAACACGAGCTTGTCAAAATGCTGATGGAGCCCTGGTGTCTGGGGGAGTGTGTGTTGGAGAGGAGAGTTTGAATTTGCCCTCACAATGCTTCCTAACTATGGCTATTTTAACAGGACTAAGATCACTTAAGAAGGCAAAGAAAATTGCAATGAATATTTCACTAACTGTTTGGTTGATATTTTGGTCAACTGTCAAGAAACTATTCTCAGAAGGATCGTTTATAGACACCTTCAGCACACTCTAGCAGCTTCCTTGGGCATTTTTTGCAGAACATCACTCATTGCTGACAACATGATTATAGCAGAGAGGAATTTTATTGTTTATAGATGGCGTGACTGTGCCTCCAAGAGTCCGAGCCAACTGTTGTGGCAGATGAACATTTCCTGTGGACTCCAGGAAGGCTGGATATGCAGTGTGACAAGAAAAACCCTTGGTTGAGGGAGAAAAGAAAGGGCAAAGGAGGTTGCCAAATTTGTTGGAACCTGTAGGTCCTGCCTTTGGATTTAACCCCTTTGCTCCCTCTCATTTCTTTATACCAAGAAGCACTGGAGGGGAGCAAAAGGAATGTAAAGTGCAGGCTGGGCTTTGTGCTGAAAGTGAAAGCGAGCATTTCGTGCTCTGGTTTTTGGGTTCAGATGAAGACAAAAAGCTAAGCATCTAAAACTGAAATAAATGAAGTTCTACAGTGCTGACTCCAGCCAGGCTACTGCTGGTATTTCACCTTTGGGAACCTGGGACCTCCCAGAACCCCAAGGTGCATCTCATTCCCCTTCTACTCTCCTTTCAAAGACTGAAGCACTGAGGAGTTATTTAGGACTATCCCTTCCCTGAGCTTCTCCCTACCATGTGTTTCTCTCAGAGATAGGACCTGCTGGGAGTGTAACCAGCTCCTGATATAAATGGCTTGGGCAGGAGGGGGTGAAAGGGACTGCAGGTTTTGTTACTTTGATTATCAGAATTGCTGTAACATATCTTTGTTACTGGTATGGACAGGGGAGGCATCCCTTGTTCTCCCAGATTCAGGAGGAACAGTTATTAATTCAGGGAGGTCAATCACCATGCTACAATGACATCTTACTGCAGATTTTAAGGCATTATCAAAACGTGAAAGGACTTCTGCACTTTTGGTAGCTGATGAAGTTAGTAACTTGCCACACACTTTGTTAAATGCAACCTGTATGCCTACGACAGCTGGTGTGCGTGTGCTTGGCACCTCTCTGTTCAGTCAGCCTGTCTCTGACACACCCGTACTGTGGCTGTGGACTCTGCTCAGAAGGGACACGAATTTCACCATCTGCATTAATTACTCAGTGTGTGAACACAACAGGCAGCTTAAATCGATGTATTAGCATCCAAATCGACAGGGCTGACCTCGGGTTGGTGGAGCCGTGTCAGAAAACATGGACTGAGACCCCGCCCCCAATCTGTGTTGTGCTGGGTAAAACCATCGCTGTCTTAGAAGACCATTTTCAGTTTAGAAAAGTGTAGCAAAAATTGACTCACATGTGAAAGAACAGAAGTTTAGGTCAAACCAGAATGACTCTGTGCACTGCAGCATTACTTGTGCATCTGCTGTGCTGGGAAGAGCTGGCTTACTGTCTCTCCAGCATTACTGCTGACAGGATTAGGATGGCTTTTTGGAATATTAGGGAGGCTTTCTAAGGGCTGAAGGGAACAATGTTCCTGAGGCTCATTCTCAGACCTTCTTACATGTCTTTCAAGGCAAATGTTGAATGAACTACCGTTCCTGAAGTGGAAATATACTCTAGGAGTATTAAAAGTGCCTCATTTTGAGTTATCATCTGATTATTGCTCAGCTCAGTGCTGCTGTCCTTCACAACGTAACACTCCTGCTTTTAAAAAAAAGCTGTTCACTGAGGGCTCCTGCATTTCTATGTCAAAGCCCCCAGGACTGCCCCAAGGTTTCCTCCATCCTCCTGCCATTCAACCCCCTGTTTGGTGGTTTTACAAGCTGCACACCTTTGCTCTCCAACTTCCCCTTGCCCCTAAAATCCCCCCTCACAGAAGATGATCCTGACTCCCCTGACAACCAGGAGAACAACCAGTATGATGGCAGAGTCAGACACTGAACATTTGGAGGGAAGCGCTGGCAAAGGGAGAGGATGATGGGGAGACTTAAAGGCTGGTGATGGGCTCAGAATTCCTGTGGGAGAAGCGAGGGACCCCTGTGGAGGTGGAGGAAACCCTTGCAGAGCAGTGTTTCTGAAACATGCTGGGGCGTGGTGGGGAGCTGAGGAAAGGTTTAGTCGTTTTCCCAGGAAAGACAAACGTGAGGGGTGGCAGCATTTCCAGCCGCTCCCTGGACGGAAGGAGCGCCTCTGTTTAAAAGACAGCAATCTCGCCAGCTCCACCCATGGCATTGTTCAAGCATAAAGACCTGTAGGATCTAACGGGGGGTTTCGTTCATTCCCTCTGCAGCCACATCTGGGCAGGAGACACAAGGGGCCTCTGGCCAGCGCAGTGCCCTGTGTGCTGTGCCGGACAGATGTGTTCCACCCCATACTCCCACTCCTGGGGGTGACAGTGGGCCCTGGAGGAGCTGCTGCTGCTGCTGGTGGAGCAGCAGCCACTCAGGCACTCCACAACCCTCCTCCAGACCCCCACACGAGCGGACTCAGCTCTGACCACCAGGTACGTTCCTCCTTTACTGAACTTTGCTTGCTGAACACAAAGTGGGAGAGGAGAACTCTCCTAGGGACAAGCAATGGGAATGGGAAAGGCAGGAGTCACAGAGCCAGGCCATGCAGTGGCTTTTTTCACAGATTAATTTTTCTGTAACCAGAACTAGAACTATAAGAACAAAATCAAAGTTGGCAGAGCTGACTTTGGTGTTTTCATTGATGCAGTTGTCCAGCGTTCATCTTTGCACACAAGCTCCCTGGCCTGAAAGTGGATCCTGTTTCCAAGGTAGGAGTAGGACAGCAAAAGGCCCCAGTAATCATTAGATCAGTGCCATTTTAACACAGGTGACACATTCCAAAGCATTTCTACATAGAAACCATATCAAAAGAAAGAAACATTAAATATGTTAGAGATGGGCTTAACAAGGGTAGGCTCACCAATTTTAAGAAAAGTAAGTTAGAGGTTTTCAGTTCCAGCACTTTTAAACCAATTAATCTCAAGGGTTTTTTTGACCTATTTAGCAAAAGCTGGCAGAAGTGTCACTTCAGAAGCCCAGTGCTTGACTAAAGAGGTACAGTTGAGAAGATAAAAAAAAAATCACTGAACAGTCAATTTTTCCATTGTAAGGTCATATTAAAAATGCATAGGCATGTTCTTTAAAGTCTGGAGAAATAAAGCAGAAATTTGATTATTTGATTATATGCACCTAGAATTTATTATTTTAAAGAGCATAATCCAACAGGTAGGGACAGGTTTGTCTATCAAAAGATATTTTCCAAATATCAGACCAGAAGAGACCAGCAAGAGATCATAGACTCATAGAATGGTTTGCGTTGGAAGGAACCTTAAAAATCATCTGGTTCCAACCCTCCTACCATGGGCAGGGATGCAACCCACTACATCAGGTTGCTCAGAGCCCCCTCCAACCTGGCCTTGAACACTTCCGGGGATGGGGCATGCACAGCTTCTCTGGGCAACCTGTGCCAGTGCCTCACCACCCTCACAGTAAAGAATTTCTTCCTAATATCTAATCTAAGGCTCCTCCTGACAGGATCTTGGCAACCACATACCAATTTGAATTAGTTATTTAACATGAAAAATTAATGTAACATACTTTCAAAAAGAGTCCCTGCTTTTGCATCCATTCTTGGGAAAGAAAAGTGCATCAGGAACTGGTGGAAGAGGTAACAGCTGTTACTGTAACTCAAGGATCAATTTTTGCTGCTTCACAGATCAGAGACATTTAAACATGTACATCTAGAAGCATCTATCCCTAACTTCTAATTTCTTTAAGGAATGAACCAAAGATTCCTTATTTTCTCAGCATGTGGCAGCTGATGTCCCTTTGCAGTTCACAGGTCACAGCCAGTTTTTGGCACTGAGACCCTGTGCTGGCACTGAGTCCCAGCCATCCTGAATTCTTATTAAAATCCCAACATCAATCACCATAAAATGCATTCCCGAGGAGTGACATCATGCTCCTTGTCCATGGTCCCAAACTGAGAGATGGGTTGAATGATAAATGGGGGAGAAACAGACAGCAGCAGCAGAGAGGCAGGATGAGCTGGCAGATGCAAACAGCTGGTGAGACAGAAGGATGTCACAGGCACATTAGACAACTGAATCAATGGTGATGTATATGGAGCAGCCCTAAGGGAGCTTTTTTTAATCTTCTTCCTACTTTTAATTCAGGCCTTGACCAGCTAAACTTAGAAAAGAAGCTAGAGGTTTAGTCATTGCAAAAACAATTAAAACAAATCAATTAGAACAACATAAGCTTCTTAAAACTAATTATGGTAAAGTTTCTTATTTCTGTTAGCCTATTGTATATTGCAAAAAAAAAAAAGTCTAGACTGGACTTGTAATCCTGAGGACTCCTGTGGAAAACAGAAAGTCTGTTAATAAATACACTTTTGAAGACTGGAGCAAAGCAGAATGGTACCTTCTAGAATCACATTCATTAAATCAACTTGAAATTATTAAAATAATAGATTAATCCTTTTGTAGAATAATATATTGCCTTTCAGTCAGGAACATGATTATTTACTAATTATTTCATCATATTTCTAAGGTACTTGTGTAAAAATCAATTAATCTGATGTCAGTTGTCTTTACATACACGGTGAAGATTATTGAACCACTGATATCCAGAAATATGCAATTGAAGATCAAAGGCAGTTGTAAGAAGATAAAACAGTTTGAGGTTACATTCAGTTTGTGTGCCAATTGTCACGTACTGTGAAATGAAGTTCACTGCTGACCTGTTTCCTTATTCTACTCACAACATGAGCAGCAGCAAGCTGGAAAAATCCATGACATGTATTCTTTTATCTAATGAAGTCATACAGCCTCTGATCCTCGACTATTAGATGTGATCGACATATTTTAAAAGCAGTAAAGCAAAAGAAGAGGGAAAAAAAAGTATGATATTTCAAATACAAATTTGAAAGTAATATTTAAAAGACTAGTTTTGTTGTGGGAAAGTTGTATGATCTTTGCTCCAATTAAATAGCACTTTTCTTTGCAAGTCGTTACCTCAGCAGACTGAGTCATGAAACAAAGTATTACACAGTTTAAGTGAGGGCACCGGATGCAAGCCTTAACACAAAGAAAGAAAATTTATCCAAAATATTTGAACAGCAGCTTCAGTGATGTGACTGTGACTAGGAGAGAAGCTATGTGTTAGATGTGCCAACTTGGATTGAAGTTTTCAACATGAGACATACAAATCTCATAATCTTGGAGGTAGTATGTTTCCATGCATCAATTGTTGTTGTTATATTATTAATTTATTTAATTATTTATTTTGCTTTTGATGGCTGGAATAGGGTCAGGCTTTGAGGAGATGTAACCCTGTTTATTTTTATTCATGTTTGATGTTATGAAGGCAGGATAGCAGTGGAGGAATGAAGAGAGAAGAATGATCTGCTCAAAACAAGGAAAAAGCAAAACGATCTTGGCAGAAAGGTGAAGAAGGCAGGACTGAATTTGTAAAGAATGTTGTAGTGCTTGAGAATACAGAGGCTGAGAACTTGGACAAAAGCCATCTGTGTCTGTTGATGGACACCAGTTGTAATTGGCATGTGGATTAAACTTAGGGTAAAAGGACAAGTGGAAGATGTAGTTATTGTGAAACCAAATAGAATTAAAGGGGTTTTTTAATTGTTGTTTAGACAGAATAGAATAAAACGTCTTTGTACAGTGAAGGGAAAGATACAAAAGAGTTCAGGAGAAATGCAAAAGAAACGATACTGAGGATGTGAAGCCATGGAGACAAACAGAGGAGGTCAAATTAAAAAATGAGGAAAAAATTGTACAAGAAAAATGAGAGCATGGAAAGTGTCATGGAAACAAAAGGTTGAAATGTAATTTAATTTGGCATATTCAACAGTTCTTTTATCAAGGAGAATAATGAAGGGGGAAATAGGAAAAAGTGAGACAGCAGGTAAAAGATGTGAATGGTTCTAGAGCCGAGGTCAGCTGAGTTGCAACAGAAGTCACTTGTCTAGGAGGACTTAGCAGTCATGGCTGAAACACAGGGTAAATCAACAATGATGCTCATAGGAGACAGGAAAGAGGATAGGAAGGAGATACCTTAGGATGAAAAAATGTCATTGAACTGGAAGGACTGGGCAGCCACAGAAAAGTTTGTGGTACTCTTGGCCAGATACAAGAAGGAAAGAAGTACAGACAGTGACTGGACTGGTGAAACTTAAACAGCAAGAAATCAGGAGGGACCAGCGTTGGGTGAAAACAGCCCTGGAGGTCTGGCTGGGGCTGCCGAGTGTGTGTGAAGCACACAGCACAGGGGTTGTGCGAACACGTACCACAGGAGCTGTGGGCAGGCACTGGAGAGAGAAAAAGTGAGACTAGAATGAAATTAGGGAAAAAGACTCATGGGTTCAGATCACAGGAATTGGGAGGCATGAGGAGAGAAGACCTTAAAAAATTGCATTTAGATGAGAAGAAAGAGTGCAAAGAGAGACAACGGAAGCACTGAATAAAAGAGAGAAACCTGAGACTCCCTGGAGTTCTTTGATCCAGGATGCACAATGGCAGTCTGAAAGGAAAGGCAGCTATCTGAGCAGTACCAATTTTGAGGACATAATTCCTTAAGTAAATTAAGAGCTGAAGGAAATATCTAGAGGCTCCTGATGCATCCTAACTTTTATAAATGGAGTGGTCACTCCAGAGGTGGTAAGAAAATGGAGAGAAATAGAAATGAAGAAATGTAATTGTTCTGATGTAACTTGTCCTCCTGCATATACAGATTCCACTTCTTGGCTAAAATGCAGATTGCTACCTTTCAGTAATTCCTATCAGGATTTTCTTACTGTGAATTCCAAATATCAGAGAGACATACAATAAGTAAAGACATCATGATAATGTGCCAAGATTCTCCTGAGCTATCTAGGACAAGAAGACATACTTTCAATTTTATATTAGCATGCCACTTTTTGTTTACAGAGTAAATTAATAATAATGAGAAAGGAATGCATTTGAGAAGTATACCAGTGTTATGTAGAGGAAGCTTGATATTCTGGGATAGGGACATTTTGTAAGGTTTAAATGGATTTTTGGATCGGAGCAGTGGTTGGAGTATGCAAGTGTGCCTAGCCCCGACAGCAGGCTCCCAGCTGCCCCTTGGAGAGGGAAAGCTGGCAGCTTCCCCACCAGCCTCCTCTTTCTCTTGAAGATGAAGATGGAGAAGAGAATAGCTGGTCATTTCTTATTCCTTACTCACACTTAAAGGAGAGCATTCATACTATGGGAAAGCTTTTCCTAGGCAGAATGCCCTGGAGACTGTTTCTAACCACTTGGAATTAGTTAAGTCTCTCTTGCATGTGCTACATACCACGCCTGACTTCTGTGCTTCTCAGTTATCTCCCGCTGGCCTGGGTGATCGGGTGTGTCCCACATGAACACAGCTGTAACATTGTTCGCATCTGCTGCAGTGGGAGCCGGAAAAACAAAAGCTTTTGAAAAATGAGGCCTCTAGATTTCAGCTGACTGGGAGAGTGGGATACGGAGGAGCAAACAAACAAACAAAAATGCTTCTGAGCAGCTTGTCCTGATTAAAGGCATGCTACCACAGAGACCCTGGTATTCAATTTTGTAGAACCCAATCCGGCATACACATGGTCCTTGCAGCCTGCTGTGACTGTGTGCTCTTTTGCAGCCTCTGGAGAAACAGATTTATTCAAGCATAGATTTTGTATTTGTCTTCATTTCTACGTTAGTGACAGCTGTAGCAACACAGTGTGGAGGCAATGAAATGAAAGGCACTGTGTCCAGATCCATTTGCAAAAGGAAGACTTGAATTTGCTTTTAAGGCAGAGAAAATTGTAGACTCTTTGACACTGTTCTTTCTTTGTGCAGACTGAGGGATGAACTAAGTGAATGTTGAGATTTCACAGCACTTGATAAATGAAGATCAGTATCTTTGACTAAACGAAGGGTCATAAATTTGATGTTCCTTTTATGGCAAGCCTTGTAAGGGGAACAGATATTCTGCTGCATAATTCTGAATTTTTATAAAACCAGGAGCCGTGTGTACTGCCTACCTTGGCAAACACCTGATTGATACTGAAGAAGGAAAACAAGATTGTTTATTGACTTTCAGCTGTGACCTCTAGGGAAAGAATAGATATGCAGCACTGTAGGCAGAAAGCATGCAGAAATTACTGATCTTACTTTTTTTTTCTACCTGATCTGAATTTGTAGCTGGATGCATTTTTATATAAGCTATGTAGTAGTATTCAATGAACAATATTTTGAAGACATATTTTGTACTTTTGCTTCTCCAAGTGTTGACAAAGGCTTAATTTTGAAATCTTCCTGATGCACATCATTAGAACTAATTTGAATCAATTTTTTATCCTTGTTTAGTTTGTCTGTAAATTAGCAGAAGAAAGGCGTAATACATCTAGCATGACATATTTTGATGAATGCAAAATGTCATCTGGAAAGCTTCTTATTTCTTCAAAGTGGAATTAACTTTTCAAAAATACTCTCCAGAAATGGAAAATCTATTAGAGTGTCTGTAGAAAGAAGTAAAAACTTAGGCTGATCCATAGCACCTTGGGAGATAAAAAGACTTTGGATCACTGAACTCTTAATTGTATACTCCTGCTCCAGAACTCCCTATGAAAAAAAGAATAGATACCTCCTAATCAAAAATAATTATTTCAGATGTATCCATTAGTTATTTCATACAAGCAAAATACAAGATGCTATGGGAATGGATAAGGGCTTTGACAGCCTTCCATTCTACTAAGCAGTTCTTCAGAAGTGTATTGCAGTATGGAAAAGTAGATAATTTAAAATGTCTGACCTCCATATTTTTTTCTGGCTTTCGTTAAATTTGATCATGAGTGCTGTTTTGTTCTATAAGAAATGAGAAGGGACAGCAATCTAAAAAATAAAGTCATTATAAGGTGAAGATTGTGAGTAGACAATAACCACTAAACATTTTTTATGTCTAATCACAGATATTAAAACAGGCTCAATACCTCAAATTAAAGTAAAAACAAGTAATATTTAAGTCATGCCGAGGAAGAACAGTTGGGGAAAAAAACCCTTAAAAAATTGCCATCAGAACCTCTTCACGTGCAGGTTAAGCTAAAAATCTCTTGAACTTTTCAGTCTTACATATTGAATTCATCTTCCATTCTTAGGAGGGAAAATATAGATCTGCCATTATTTACAACAACATTTGCAATTTACAATTTATCTGGACTAATTGCTTGAAAGCATGCCAAATATTTTATTTATGACTCTTTATTCACAGATGAGTGTGTACAATAAAGTGTGTGCGTACTTTACATAGTTTTTGATTCAGAGCCAGGTGAATTTTGAAACAAATATTGCAAGTTGAATGAGAGACAGGATCTGCGTTTTACATCTACTGCGTGTACAAGGAAGTAATAAAATAACCTGTGAAGATTAGACCTTTCTATTGTATTATTTGAGCAAAGGGTTTTTAGAGAAGAGCAGACACGTTTTCTATGACAGTATTCAGTATCTGAACAAAAAAAGGTATCCCATAATCACCTTAAATAATTAACTTGACAATTCCTGTTTATGCTTGCAGAAAATGCAATGAGAATAATGTTATTTTCTTTCATTTATTTAACTGAAAAGGTATCTTAATGATTTCCTGTTGGCCTTTTATTCCATTGTGAATAGACTCTGAACAGCTCACTGTGATTTGTCAGCTGAAATTCAAGCTGTGCCTGCTGATTGACCATATCAATGGAGTCAGGCAGCATTGATTTCTTGTCCTAATTGGAGACTTTCCATAAACTACCAGGACATCAAATCACTCAGAAGGATGCAACAGCTGGATTGGATTAGGCAAGTTTAGAAGATCCCAAACCTCTCCGGGCCACACAAGCCTTGTGTGCAGCATCTTTCCTAGAAAGAAACATAGTCAAGGTTTATTGGTTGGATGCAGAGTTTAGGTTTAATTTTCCCCTGGCCCTTCCATGCAAAGTAAAGGAATTCCTGTGGCAGTGCCTGGGCTGCTCTGGGAGTGCATGCTTCCACTTTGGGCTCTCCAGCTTCAACAGCACCTTAAACTAAACGACCCTGCTCAATGCTTCAGTGACGCAGGCATGCAAGGCTGGGGCAAGTGGAATGTGCTTGTATTGTCCAGTGCTCTGGGGGTTACAAAAAAGTCCTAAGCAGTCTCGCCCACTCACTGAGCTCTTCTCTCTGGTGACCAATTTGAGGATTTCATTTGTTCAACTTCTTCTTCCTTTTCTTTGCATTTGGTGTCACTGCACAGCAAATCTCCACCTGCTGTACACCTACTTCACCTGTGAGTAAAAAAATCCTAAATTTGCATCAAAAAATCTAGTCTTGAGTCAAGTATTAATTCAGTATACACACTGTTGCAGTGGTAGAGGTATTATTGCACATAAGACATAAAGAGACTGAGTTCTGACTGAACAAAAATCTAAATAACAATCACTAAAAGACATGCAAAAGCAAGCCGGACAAAGTTTTTTATCTTTTCCATTTTATGAGTGATTGGAGAATTAGTGGGCATTTAGTCTTTGACAGATTGAAAGTTGAGCAAAGCAAAATGAGAAGTCTTTTCAGCAGTGTATTTAAAAGAGTGTGGTTTTATTCAGGTTTGGGCGATTGCTATACTTGATCTTTTCGCTTTTGGGCCTGGTGAATGCACTGAACAAAGGGTATTAATATTAAGCAGAAGCAGAGCTTCTTGTCTACTTCTCAGAAATGAAAAAATTATACTTATGATATTTTAGCATTAACATATGCAACAGCCATAATTGAATTTAAGAGTCAAATGACTAATTCTGAGGAAATATGAAAATAATCTTCCTCATATAAACAGTCTGATTTAATATTGTGGTTATATTTAGGGAAGTGAAATTATATCTAAATGCACAGCTAAAAATGTATGAGTGCATGATTAAAGCAATTTGGTTTTAAATGCTTTTTACAAGGTTTAGGCCATAATGCATTTATGAACATGTTAGCTAAATTGACCTGTGCAGTGGTAATGTTAGTCCAAAGCTCCTGTAATTGAAACACATTGCATAACAGGGTTTTAAAGATGGAATATTTCTTGGCTTAGACATATTCAGACTGCAAGATCCAACTCAAAGCAATTTCCTTCGGGAGCTTTAATCTCAGATCACAGTTTTAAAACAAACCTCTCATCCTCACAAAAAGCTGAGTGAATTTAATACATCTTTTTGTTATGCACAAGTTTGTAAAATACAATAGTGGTCATGCTGCTATAATTTATTTATCAACTAATGTGCAAGTTTGACTGAGGCTAAAATAAATGTTTGAAAATGAGCAGTGAATGGTTGAAGTGAACATGGAGCTAGAGCCATGGGAATACATCTTAGCCTCTGGTGTGGTCATGCAAGAATTACAACCAGCTAATTGAAAAAGTAATTTTTTTTGGTTTTTTTATCTCTCTGAGTTTGCTGAAGGTCTGAAACAATTGCTCTGAGCAAAGAAGCCCAGTATAAGCCATTTTCAAAAGTTTTTGATATGTAGAGCAGAAAAGGAGAGGAATAAAGAGGAATAAAGAGGAATAAAGAGGAATAAAGACCAAACCTCCTCCGTTGCTGTGTCAAACCCAGGGAAACCAGCCCTGCTTCAATACTGCAGATGCTACGTGGGGGTTCAGATGGCACCTCCCTCAGCTGCCCTTGTTCACATTTAGATGTCTTCATCCCGCACCCACGTTCGTTTCTGACTGGTTTCACCTCAGCGAGGGCCGAGTGAGTCTCGGCATTACGCGTTGCACCACCAGCAGAGCAGTGTTGGAGCAGCACGTGCTCGGTGGCCGCGTTGGAGGGGCAGGCAAGGCCTGGAATGACTGGTTGAATGTAAGGGAGTGGAAATGGAGGCAAAAAAAAAGGTGTTCATTACATTTTGAACAATATCTCTGCTCCACTTCAAGATGGGAAATCCGAGCCCGTGCCACCTGGTTACCTGCCAGATACTAGTTCAACCCTGGATAATTTTCTGGAGCTTTTCCTATGGCTGTATTTTAATGGGAGGAATTCTGAGCTCTAGCAGCTCTTAATTCAAGCTCAAATATTAGTGCCAGGCAGCCCATGAGGAAAGATTTCATTATTTTTTTGTCAGGATTCCACATGTGGCAGGAGCTGTGGCAAATGAGTTGTAAAAGGCTCGTGAAAGGGTGCATCATCATCCTGACACGCAGTTCACGTGTTGCTTATGTTAAAATGCCATTTTTAAAGGGGTTTTACTAGGCAGACAGGTTTTGGAGGGTTTCTGAAGGGATGACACCCAGTCTCACTAATGCCTGAAGCTTTCAGCCTCCAGGTGTTTCCAAAACCAGACCTCCATGAACCACTGGTTTATGTGGTAGAGCACTCCTACCTGGCAGATTGAAGTGTCTGCAAATCAGAAGACTGGTAACCCAAAGAAGCAAAAGGTTAGAAGAAACTGAGGGATTTGGGTGCTTCTCAGAAACAGGAAAAAAAGTTATATTTAAGGGATTTTAGAGGATTCAGGATTTCTTTATCTACTTCTGTGTTTGAGGTGGTAAAACATTAAAAATGCCACACATGTAGTTCAAGACAGGACCAAGGGAGTGTAAATCAGTCTCCACACTCACAATAAGGATGGTTGATTCTCATTCGTGAGCTGTGAAAGTGCCAGTTTTTATTAATTCCTAGAACTTTACAGACAGAAGGTGAGAACAAAAAAAGAAAGAAAGATTCATTTGTTGGGGTTTTTTTCTGATGTAAAAATTAATGTTTATCAATGCACTTTAATGACTCATTGAGACAGCAAGCGAGTAAAAACATCTCATTTGCTCTGCACATCAGGACATAAATATTCTACCTCCATGCCACTGTAATAAAGAGTAAAAAAATCTGTCCCTGTTTTTGGAGTCACCTGGCTGTTTTACTGTGCATAAGCATAATAATTGTTATTTTCTGTCATTTTCTGTCATTTTTATGTTCTCTTAAAGACAAGCATGCAGGCAGTTGAGCTCCCTCATCTCTACTGACAATGCAAACCCAGAAATAGTCACTGAAGTCAGTGACCAGTGTAAAGCAAGTGCACACAGAATGTAGGCAACAGGATGCTACACAATGGCAATAAAGCATGTGTACCAGGGTCGTGGAAAAGCTCTCTTGCCTGGGAGCTTTGTAGCACTGCTGGATGCAAGAAAGATTCCAGGCAAGCTGGGATTCACTTGGGATGAGAGGCATAAATAAATGGGTGAGAAGAGGATTTGCTGTCATGAACTCACCCTTGTCTCTTCTGCAGCTACACGAGAGCTGGCAAAGCGCGGGTGTAGCTGAGGGCTGGTTCAGTCTCTGTCTGTGGGGCCAGTTTACTGAAAGTGGGAGGTGTAGGCTGTCACACCTTTGCCCCGCTGGCCAGCAGCACCACTGCCACCAGACAGGAACTCTCCCAGGGGCACTGTACCTGCTGGCCCCAGGCTGACCATGAGGTGCAGGATGCCCCGTGCCAGGCCGTGACGTTTGAAAGATGGGAGATGCAGCCGGGCACGTGCCAAGGCCTGCACTGCAGTCCTGAGCTTGGCACCAGGGTGGTATTTTTGGTTTAATGTGTGTTAGACAAGCGCTGTGATTTTTTGGACGTGCTCTGCCCGCAGTGGCAATCGCTTAATGCCCCATTAGATTTTGCAATAATTGGTGAGTACGGGCTCCTTTACAAGAGGAGAAATGATTTTCATTTTTTATGTAAGTGCACTAGTAGTCACATGCCATTGCTGGTGTGTTTAACTTGTTTATTGTCCAATGTTTGAGGTGAATACTATTTAAGATCTATTTTGTAATTTGCACTATATCAATGTAAAATATATGGTTTGTTGCCATCAGGTTGGAAAAAAATTACCTCTTGGTGCAAAAAGGGTGTCAAGATTTGAAACTCCCCAGTGACAAATGACAGAGGCACCAAATATACCTTGTTCCTGTATATCACTTCTTTAATGATGTGCTTTTTATATAACATTGTGGGTTTCGTTCTTGTCCCCAGAATACTCTTGGAACTGAGGAGTGCTGTCCCAGCAGTGTTATTATGCTGACAAAAAGATTTTAATTTTTAAGCTGTTATAAAGTATATGAATGCAGGCATAATGTTTTAGTTGCATAATGTAATACCAGGAATAGCTCACAAGTCATCTTAATCAGATCATAATTCACTCAAAATCCCAATAATTTGCAGTGTACCCTGTCGAAATGGAGGCCAGAGAAGGCTCTGGGAAGGTCAGCAATCAGTGCTAACACTGAAAGCTGCCACTCTGTGGATGGGACAATAATTACAAACTGTATAAAGTTTGAAATGTTTTGCTTGAGAGGCTGCTACAATCTTGGAGCCTTTTTCAATTCGAAGGAATTCTCATCCCATTACAGTCGTTAATGCTTTCTGATTTGAACAGATTCACAATTTAAAGGAAGAGCTACCTTCAAACCATTAACTCTCCAGTCTTCTGCAGTTAATAGAGTTGATATAAAATCACCATTATCAAACATTTTAAAATCTGATAAGAACTCTAGAATGACATTGCCCTACTTCTGTTCCCTTCAGCTATGCCCATTTAAAATAATTGCAATAGAAATTTCTTCTTGCTGAGAAAACTCTGGACAGCTGGAATCTTCCCTTTAACTTGCATGAAACTACACAGGCATCACATCCTTTTTGTTAGCAATTCTGCATAGCATTTCTCCTGCCAGAGAGCAATTTCCGTCACCTGCTTGCCTGAACTAAGGTCAGGGAGATTGAAAAAATGAACAATTACTCTGGGTGTTTTTTAACAAAACGAATATATTGGCTAGATGAAAGCATTTATTATTCACTGCAAGAATAGTTACAGAACTAGCTTGGAAATTTGCTATATTCCTGAGTAACAAATGTCTAAATTATTCCCATCATTAGAAAGATGCTTTCAAACGTTGTAAACATCAAAAACAATTTTAGATTAAAGATCTAAGAAAAAACTTGTAGCTGAAAACTTAGCTCATCAATAATTCAAAGTAGTTCTGGGAAATGTAATCTATTTCTTGGCAATGCTTTATCTAAACCTGTGTGGCTGTGTGGGTTTGATTGCTCTTCTGTGCCACAAGGTGTCATTGTTTTACCATGATCAGCTTTAAAAATCCACACTATTGGAAAATCTCTGCAAAAATTCCTTCGTCTGGCATTTTAAGAACTTGGAAACATACACAGATAATTATCTAGGTTTTAGTTGCTTGAGAAATGTAGAAAATAGCAACCTGTCAAAGATTAAATCAGGACAATCTCTTTGACACCTGCTAATGTACCAGCAGGCTTTCAAGGTCTTCAGGCTTGTTTGTTTTTCCCTTCTCTGTGTAGAGGCATTTTGTGTGGCCATTTGATCCCCTTACCTCGATGGGAGGTGAGGAATTTTGGTTCTACTTTGATGGCTTGGGGGATGACACGTGCCATTTTGGCAAGCCCGTGTTTCTGTGCCCCTCAGGCGAAGGTCAGGTTCGCTTCTGCTGCATTCCCCCCCCAGCTGCTTGCCCTGGGAAGGAGGCCTCACTGCCTGCTTGGTCATGGAATGATATGGGTTGGAAGGAACCTTTAAAGGTCATCCGGTCCAACCCCTCTGCCGTGGGCAGGAACATCTTTCACTAGACCAGGTTGCTTAGAGCCCCGTCCAACCTGGCCTTGGGTGTTTCCAGGGATGGGTGTTCTACTGCCTTCAGGGCAAGCTGTCCCAGTGCCTCATTACCCTAATTGTAAAAAATGTCCTCCTAACATCTCCTCTAACCCTGTCCTATTTCCATTTGAAGCCATTCCCCTCATGTCCTCTCACTACAAATCCTTGTAAAAAGTCCCTCCCTCTCTCTGTCATAGCTTCCTTTAGGTACTGGAAGGGGCTCTAAGGTCTCCCTGGAACCTCCTCTTCCCCAGGCTGCACAATCCCACTCTCTCAGCCCGTGTAGTTGTGCTGGAGTTATCAAAGCACTGCTCTGTGTGATACGGAGCCCGTTACACTGACATCAGACAGGACACTGCAAAGAAAAAATCCTGCTCTTAAACACGTACAGGAAGCAAATGGACTTGAGCATTAGCACTAGTAAACCCCAGGAATATTTATGCATTCAGGAGATTTTCCAGATAGGTACCTAGTTGCCAAAACATGGCTAAATTTCTCAGGGAAAGCCTGGGGGGAAGCGAATATCCATCACTTTTACGGGGCTTGTCTGGTGCAGTGCTGGGAGTTGGCTGCTCAGCCAGGATTCCTCTGTTCCGAATGGGAACCACGTAGGGAGCTGCTCAGTCACTGAGCTGTTTGCTCTGTGCTCAGGGCAGCCAGAAACACTATTTCCAATGAGGTCATGATGCAAAAACCTTGAGAAAAGCTAGGTGGTGAGAGAGAGGGAAAAGGAGGGAGTAAGATGAGCTGGCTTACAAATACAGCAGGAGAGACCTGGCATCTACTTGCCACTGGAAGAAGGGCTGGGAAAGAGGATGTAACAAGAGAGTTGTAAAGGAATGTTGTGCAGCGCGTGAAGAGGTATTGATTGGAATTTTCTGCCCAGGTACTTATGACCTTGAACAGCACATCTGAGCTTCCTAACATGGGAAAGTTTAATAGGAAATGTTGATGTGTTAGCAGAAACCTGTTGTTATGTTACAGGCATTCAATGTTGAGACCAAAGACAATGAACTGTGAGTTACAAAGTCCAGATACAGCCATCCTATGTACATCCATAAATTATAAACCTAACAACATACTGCTGAAACAAAATAAATTAAAATGAAAATTAAACAAAACCCCCACCAGATATCCTAGGCATTAAATAATATCACTTTCAGCTGAAAATGGATGTTAAAGATTCATTTTGTAATTGGTCTTGGAAATCTCAGTGGACCTTCCAAAACTTCAAAACTGTTGGAAATGTTTCTTCATCCTGGGATGAAGATTACAGACAGAACAGCATATGAAAAGTTTGCTGTCTAAATCATTACTTTTTCTGTGCACAAGTAGTGACACTCTGAAGAGTGTTGAAGTGTAGAAAAGAGGGAATTTATCCACAGGAGTTTGCTGGATTTCAGAAAGACATTAGCCTATATAATTGCCTCAGTCAGTTTGCCATAGGGAGTGGAAAATATGGCTCTGTTGCATCAACTTTTCTTCTCAATTTTAGCACTGGTTAGTTAGAGATGCATTTTTTGAGCAGCCAGAGAGCTGTAACTCAGTATTGATACTAAAAAAGTCGGTAGTAAAAAAGCACACAGATTATTCTCTCTGGGCCTCCTGCTTTTCTTTTCTTACCAGGGAATACACCAAATATATATTTTTGTCTTTGATTTAATACACAAAACCAGGCACACTTTTTGTGCAATATCGCTGATCAGGAGCTTGTGCAGGTGTGTCACACAGCTCTTGCTGGCAGCAGAGGTGAGCAGTGTGGCACCCACCTGGCCCTGGTTCCAGCTCACACTGCTGCACATCTTCTCAGACAGCTTTCCCTGTGTTTAGCTATTTCACCCTGCTTTTGTTTCTGCTTTCATTAGGTCTCACTAGCCAACATATGCATGCTTTTAAGTATCTAAACTGAAAATCAGTCATCACAGAACCAATATTTACCTTAGCGATGGTTAAATCTTGTACTGGCAGTCAGAGCATGATTTGTGTCACTGGGACAGAAGGTCTTTATGATCAGTATGAGGAAGGTCTTTAAGACCTTTATGTACTGTGTAAAATCTTTCCCCAGGCTGTCAAGGGTACCTATCACCTTTGCTAATGATTCCCCAAATGTCACTGTGTTAATGATCTCTTTTCAGCTCAAACTGTAAGAAGTGAATGTCTATTTCTCTTGAGATAGATAACTTGCTTTGTGTATAAACTGCACCTCAAACCAAACAGAAAAAAAAAAGTGAAAACATTTCTTATGGAAAATGTTTCCCACAGAAGGGCTCAAAATGTA
This sequence comes from Atrichornis clamosus, assembly GCA_013400975.1. Classification (NCBI taxonomy): domain Eukaryota; kingdom Metazoa; phylum Chordata; class Aves; order Passeriformes; family Menuridae; genus Atrichornis; species Atrichornis clamosus. Next base: position 47,693 of record WBMZ01008280.1, read on the forward strand.
ACTAACAGTTACAAAGATAATGTTTCATCTATTGTAAAAAAATCACCAAACCAGGAGATTTTACTGTGCACTTTATTTGTTCGGCCTAGGAAGAGGTGAAACTTCAGCCTTCCCTTTTGCCTCCTGGTGTGCCAGTGCAGATGCAGCAGCAGAGGCTCTGGCCAGCCCTTGCAGCTCTGGCTGTGGTGGCATTTGGGGATTTGTGGAGCAGGCCCTCAGTGTGCTGCTGGCTGAAGGTGGCAGAACGGCCCTTCTTCCTCTGCTACGCTGGGAAGAACAGCTCAAATGTCCAAGTGCTGCTTCAGCCTCACTGAAAACATTTCTCCGGCCTTCAGAGCAGCAAGGCAAAGAAATGCACCTCTTCCTTTCAGGGCTTGACAAGACTCGTTGCATAAAAGGTTTTTGCCTTTGCCAGACTTGCAGCAGCTGATCAGGAGATGCCTGTGAAGGCACAGTTGGTCCCTGAGCACCTTCCAGGTGCTTAACTACCACGTGCTGGGTTTGTGTGTCCTGCTTGTTGCACTGTGGGCACACAGGAGATTCACTGAGTGCAGCCGAGCTGTCCTGCATCAAAGCAAAGGACAAAAAATCAAAGTTTTGTCTTTCCAGAGTCTTTCCAGGCTAAACAGCCTGACCCTCCAGTAACACACAACAACAACACTCAGTGCTTGGTGAGATCTTGCTCTTGAAATGTGTGGCGTGTAGAATTACCACTGGCCATGTCGAGGGCTCACCTGAGTCACTGTGCCACGATGACAGAAATATCAGGGCAGTCAGACCACCCAGTTTTGGTACTCCATTTGTCACATTGTGCAAAACATTAGAACAGAGCTGTGTGGGTGCTGAATGCAGAAGCAGGTAATATAAAAACTATCTTTGACATGGGAAATAAAAAACCAGTGAGATTAGAGGGGACTATCCTATTAGCCAGGTTTTGCACTCACCAGGTTTGACTTGCATTTTTAGTTTCCACCAAACTGTATTGATTAACTGGACAGGTGACTCAAATACAGGATTTTACTCTGTGGAAATAATTAAAAGAAAATTATGTGTTCCCTTAGAATAACTCATATCAGTATAAAGAGACTGCAAAAGACCTGCAAAAGAAGCAGGTTTCTAGTGACCAAATTATTTTTTATTGTTTCCCACTGACATTATGTTAATCAAGAGATACAGATGCTCATCTACTGGCGTCTCACTAATATTCAAAGGCACTTACTTAAGTCCTATTTTTGCCTTTGAATTTCTTCCCTCATGGTATTGAACACATTTCCAGCTCAGCGTCAGGATCAGTGTTTATCACATACCCAGTAAATCCCTATCTTCTCCAGCTTTTGTGCTGACAAACGTTAGACCTATATTTCAAAAAATTAATAACCACAGGGACACATTTCAACTTAACAGAAGCTCAGGATTGTCTTGGTTTCCCACAGCAACCATCAGGAAGACTGGAAGAAAATAGGTCAAATGAAAACATAATATGACAAAATCGTAGGCAGAGTAATCATAGTGTTATTTCTGAAAGCTGGTTGCACAATTCTTAAGGTGGGGTGTGCTTTACACACCAATTCCTCTAAATTATCCTAATTAAAAAAAATTATACTGTAGGAACATTTGACCTATTTTGGATAGAGACCAAAATTAATGGGTCAAAGGAAAGCAGCACTTTCACCTTTGTGTGGCATTTTAGTGATATATTTTCTGGAAACTTATGCACAGAACTAATTCTGCTTTTCCTGTTTGGGACACTGTTATAATGATTATAAATTTGGCAGCTACAACAATCTATAGTGCAGATAAGAGCAAAATATTGATCTAAGATCAAGAGGAATTTAATTTAGGCTACTTTTTTTTTACAGTTTCCTTGGTTAGTGACATGTGAATACATCACAATTTTCTATTGCTTTTCTTGCTGTTATTTGTTATTTCATCCCAGAAGCATTTGGGAGAATTTGTGGTGCTCCAGAGAACTCCTGTATAGAATGCAGAGAACAGAGAAGACTTTTTAAGATCCTTGTGATCCTTCCACAAAGACAATCTGTTCTTTGTAAAGGGTAAGCTAAATATGTTAGTGAATAAAGCTAATCTCTGAGAAAGTCTGAAGCAATACAAACAGGGTTTAAAGAGATCATGTACTTGGACAGAAAATAAAGTAGGACTATATTTAGAAATAATTATTGGTTAATAAATAGAGAGAAAATCCCAAATTTTCAATCACGTGGATCAAGTTTGAGAAAATATACATGTTTACTATTGTCACCTTATTTAGAGTAGGAATTGATTGCAATGAGGAAAGTAAATGTTCCTCTTGATAAGCAGACAAATTGAATTTCAGAACCTAGATGGTATCTTTATAAGCTCTCCATATAAGATATTGCTTTAATTTTCCTCAAAACAGTTTCTATGGGGGAACAGAATTCTGTATTCACTGGACTGATGAGTGTGAAATGATGTTGAAGAATGATGGGGTTTTTGTTTTGTCTTTTTTTCACCTGGAAGGCATCATAAATAACATCCAAGTCTTTTATTTCCATTTACATGCATTATGGAATGAAGCTAAAGAGTACCTCTTTCTTCTGCTGGTTCTGTTCAAAACCACTGCAGAATGAAATGTGGCAATGAAATTTTTAATTTGTTCATTTTGGTTTTGCTAAGTACTTTCTCCATCCTTGTACTTTTCTGTCCTCTGATCACAAACGTTAATTACTGTCTACAGAGTTATTCCTCTTCCCCTTTGGCCAGGTCCTGGCTTAAAACTAATTTCCCATCAGGGAGCAGTCTGGACTGAGTGGTCCTCTCTTATGGCACCGGGAATCTTGTGCCACCAGGCACATCCCCCTCCATCACTGGGACCTGCTCAGCCTCCATCCCAACTCCACAGAAACACTGCCATAGGTCTGAGTGGAGGTGAGGGAAACCTCTTGTTTCTCACAAACTCTCATCCACTCCATCATAGCCTTTATCACAAACAGGAGTCTTTGTGCTGATCCATGTCTTACAGGCATATGAATTTGAGATTTTTTTCTTTGAATAATTTAATACAAGGAGCGTGATATTTTGCTTTTACATATAAACAGGAAAGAAATTAAGCATTAGACACCAGCTGTTGAACCTACCATCAGCTATTTTGGAGCAAATTGTGACTAAATCTATGTAACAAGGGCGCTTGCATAATAGAATTTACTTTATTCTGCATTATAATGCAAATCTCTATATCCTATTACCTCAGCCCAGTATTTTATACCAAAATAGCTGGTGATGCAAACCAGATTGCACTACTGCTGAGACCTTGCTCTCTGACTCTTTTCCTATCATTTGGGGGAAAAAGCCAACAATTTATTTTCAAATGTCTCCCCCAAAAGCTTTTAAGAGATAAGCGTTTTCCCCCTTCTTTATTCTAATGTAAACTTGAACTCATAAAGTTTCATCAAAAGAGTGTAAATCTTTCCCCACCAGAAGTTATCTGCCATGTTTCTTCTTATCCTTTGGATGACTGCAGTAATTTTTATGCTGTGCTGTCGGGAGTGTAATGTTAAGTGCTTCATTAATGATGATTTGTGCCATTGAAAAGTTTAAAATGGGCAGATCATGGCAAGGACCTGACATTATTTATTTTCGCTCTTTGTATTAAACCCTGCAAAGAACATTTTAAGAGCAGTTTTGCTTCTACTTGGGGGTGCCATAAGCAGTATTTCATATGCCATTGCCTCAGAGACAGCATTAACCAGGACAACAATAATAACGGCCGCACACATTGCTAATAAATATCTGCATGTATTTGTAACAAAAGGGATACATTTCACTGCGTAAAAGGAAGGACATAAGTGGAGAGGTGTTTGCCTGCATTTGGAATAAGTGATAATTTCAGAAATTTTCTGCTCGAAGGGTTAAGAAGTAATAATTGTATCTCAAGGACCCAGGCCCTGCAGAGCATGGTACAGCAGTGCAGCTGAGGGAAAATATAACTGGGAGCTGGGAATTGCCCTAGGGAACAGGCTGGGGCTCCCTGGGGTACCTCGCTTCAAATGAAAACAAGGAGATCTCACTTTACACTGGAGGTGGGGAGGGATAGGAAGGAGCAGGAGGCAGGAGGAGATGCCTCAACTCTCTGATGTGCTGATGGATTTAGGTCCTGACCTGGGTCTTGGTTTGGGACCTGGTCCTGGGTTTGGGAGTGTCCAGTTTTTTGCTTGCCTTTTGGAGAGTGAACCAGGGGGCAGAACTTGTGCTAAAATACAGGTGGGGTAAAATAGTCACAGCACAATTTAATACAAGAAAACTGAAAGACCTTTTAAACATTAACTTTTTCTTTTTATTTGTCTTCCTTCCCCCTGCAATATATTAGAATATAAGGGAAACAGAGACTCATTTGATAAGCAAAATTCTTTTTTACTAAGACCAGCACAAGGTGGTATAATATGGTTTCTTTGCTTAACTACAATTTTTGCAAGATGTTGAAAAGACATTACATTTATTTGAAACAAATCTGGAGGAAATGTAATTTTTTGTCTATTTGATATATAAATGGATGTTTTACTATGGCTTAAATTTCACATAACCTCATTTAAGCATCAGGCACAGGAAATGCCAAATGGTAGGTTATTTCATTTGTGTGTTTTAGCTCACTAGGACTGTATTTCTCTAGGCAGACTGAAATTTAACTATGTGCGTTAGGAAACTGAAGAGAATCACTTCTGAAGATTTGATGTTCTTATCTGTGAACTCCAAGGTGGCTTCTGGAAACAAAGAATGAGAATAAGTTGCCTTTTACAGTTAGAAAAAAAATTAGGGGTTAAAAGTATAGTGTCCCAAAAATCAGTTTTAGGAGCAGTATTAAATAACTTTGTAGGAAAGGAAAGGTCAAATACAGTATTAGAGGGCTCTCAGTTAAATACCCTAGAGAAATTAAATTGTTAATAAAGACTCTATGAGCCCCTTTACAATTAGTGTTTCTTGGAACTTTGAAGAGACCAGATTGCCTGTGCAATGTAAAATGTCACTGGAAAAATATTCATTTAATCAGCATGGATTAAAATATATGAATCTTTGCCTGGTTCAACTCAACTGCAATAATTTCCCAGCACACATCTGTAGCAGTCAGACCTCAGCCTAGCTGAGTCTGTGGTTCATAGTTCAGTCATTCTTTGGTGTACTGGAAAAATCCAGAAATCAGTTTTACAGAGTGAAATTTTAAAGAAATTACAATTTCACAATAGAAATGAAAACACAAATTAGACATAAAGGACCCTTACCAGTTCCAGTGACCAGACTGTCACTTATTTCAATATATCTGGGAAAAAACCCCACACAAATGGGTTTACCACATAGGAGTTATTTAGTACAGATTGTATTTAATTTTACACTTGATCAACAAGCATGATTTACTTTAGTGGTAGAGAAACAGAGTGACCAAGGAGGTGGTTGCCACATGGGGAGGAAGTGACCCCTGAGGAGAGAAGTCACCAGGATGGAAGAGGAAGGAGGGAAGTCCAGCTGGAAGAGCATACCAGTGCTGGTGCCCGCTGGGATCCCTCACATCTACCACACTTCTCCTGACAAGATATAGATCAGCTTCTCACTCTCTGCAGGATGCAGCAACCTTGACATGCTGCTAATCCGTGGGATGATATAAAAGACAATAAAAGAAAGGAATGCATTCACTCTAATTGGCAAGGCAAAAAAATAACAAAGAAGCAAAGAAATGTTGGTGAACTGAAGTTTGTTAGGGTACAGGCTCACCTTAAGAGTTGTCCAGGTGGTGCTATTCCCTACAAATCTAATTAATCTCAAGTATTGATGTTTATATCCAGGATTATGATGACCTTATGCCATCAAAAATTTGCTGGCAGTGTTATCAGTGGAAGAACTGATACTCAGAAACTCCCAAAACAGCATCACAGATGTCATATATCTACTCCCAGTTAGCAGTACAAGACATTAGCAAGCGCAATTATCAGTTTAAAAAAGTTTTATAAATCCTATCTACATCCATTTGCCTTCTGACTAACGAAATTGCCTTGTGGGCTCATTTTCCTCTCCTATTTTCTCCCCCTAAAAGCAGCAGTTTGAGAGGCTCATTTCCATTACAGATGCTGTATGTGCATGAAAGGAGAGTGCCTGTGGAGAAAGCTCCGGATTAGACGTGCTCCCTGTGGAGTGCATTTTTTATCAAAACCCATTTCTGATAAAACATGCTATTTGAGCTATTTTTCAGTTGTAAAGAATCTCACACAAAACTGCTGCAGTTGGGCCACAGTGTGCAAAGTGTGCCCAAGACTTGGTGTCTGAACTGAGCTACAGCAGTGCTGGGCACAGGGGTCTGGTCAGGACACTGCACAACCACTGATACAGCTGTGTGGAATTCTTCAAATTAATGCATTACTCTCTTGAAGTCTATTTATAGACAAATCGAAATAATTTGTCAATATATGCTGAATTTCATAAGTAGTTCAACCTTCCACACCTTCCGTCCTCCCCAAGTGGAATGAAAATTATTTTAGACCTAGTTTTACCTAGTTCTTCCACCATAAACCTGTATCTGTTTGCAGATTTCAGGTTGATCACCCTACAGAAATCTCAGTTGTTGTATTTTAACATATTAGGGAGCTGGATAGATAAGGAAAATGCTTTACAGGCTCACTTTGAAAAAAGGCTGAAGTAAATATCCAGTTCATGTAAAGTATCTGAGGCTCCGTACACCAAGAAAAGTGGATACATGTCCCAAAGGAAACAATTCAGGGAGAATTAATGCCTCATCACCTTAGTCATCAGAAACTCAACTTATAAGAAATTAATTCTGTGGAAACTAAATTTCATTAGTTCCAGTCCTCATGACACTAGGATCTAAATAAAAATTCCTGACTTTTATGTCAATTGATCATAGAATCATAGAATGAGTTGGAGGGGACCTTAAAGATCTTCTACTTCCAACCCCCTGCCATGGACAAGGACACCTTCCAATAGACCAGACCCAAGGCTGCATCCAACCTTTCCTTGAACACTTCCAGGCACGGGACCTCCACGACTTCTCTGGGCAAAGAGTGCCAGTGTCTCACCACCCTCACAGTAAAGAATTTCTTCCTAATATCTCATCTAAATTGACTGTCCTTCAGCTTAAGGCCATTACCCCTTGTCCCATCACTACATGTCCTTGCCAAAAGTCCCTCTCTGTGTCTCTTGTAGGCTCCCTTCAGGTACTGGAAGGTGCTCCAAGGTCTCCCCAGAGCCTTCTCTTCTCCAGGCTGTTTTCATAGCAGAGCTGCTCCAGCCCTCTGATCATTTTCATGGCCCTTCTCTGGCCTCCCTCCAACAAGTCCATGTTCTCCCTGTGCTGGGGACCCCAGAGCTGGATGGCTTACTCTAGGTGGGGTCTCACCAGAGCAGAGAGGCAGAACCACCTCCTGGACCTGCTGCCCGCTCCTCATGTGATGCAGCCCAGGATAGATTTGCCTTGCTGGGTTGTGAGTGCACGTTGCTGGGTCATGAGGTTCTTGTCAACCACTGTGCCCTTTCTCACCTTCGTGCAGGCATCAATTATCAGTCTTAAAAATAATGAGGGTTTTTTTTTGTCCTTATCAATGATAGGAATGTCATTCCAGTGTCCCACCACTCTGGGCACGCACGAAGAAAGCAAGGAGCAAACAAGTAAAACAGGAAGAAATGGGAAGTAATCAGGAAAATATGGGGGATGGGAAGAAGGGAGGGAGAAAATGTCATTCTCATCCGAGAGGGAGAACTTGAAGAAACCAACAAAGGTGCTAAAACATGGCATAGCACTAATGGTCAGCAAATGTAGGTGTAGGTGTTTCTTCTAAAAAGGAGAAGCTTCGGGAGCTGATCTTTATTTCACAGAGTTGTTTACAGGGAACAAGGCAATAAAGGAAGGAAAAGCAGTGGTGTGCTGTGATGTGGCTTAAACTGAGTTGTTTTTTTTTTTTCTTATATTAAGACAGGGTATTTTGGAATTTTTTTTCCTAATAAGGGAATGTCATGGTTCCCTGGCAAATCTGTGAAATATGAGTTTGTTAAGATCAGTAATGATTTTGATAGATAGACTGAAACATTTTCAGTCATACTTCAGAAGAGAAGGAAGTTTATTAAAGGAATTTTTCTTCCGACTTTTTTGTTTAGTCAACATAAATTCAGTGCATTTTGGCAGTTTGAATAAAAAAGCCATATACTGTGTGAATCAAACTCATGTACTCTTTCAAACACTGATGGTTTTTCTTATGAAAAGTATCTATATTTGTGAAGCCTGAATATTTTTGCATACTTTGGCTACAGAAAAGGTAGAAAGTCATACAGGTGCAGTATATCAATATGCCACATTCACTAAATGACTGTGTGTCTACTTTAGACTTTTAGTTTGAACCAGGATTGCATTTTTGTCTCTGCCTACTGCATCTCACATCAGAGATTTGCCTTGGAGGATGCAAGCCAGATTTCTCCATGAAAACGAACTGGCAGACTCTGTCCTGGTGTCTAAGTGAGACATTTCAGCTGCTAATGAGCAATGAATCCCTAAAGCCAGAGCGAAGCTATTCTGGCGTAACCCACCCCGCGCCGAAGGGCTCACAGTGTGTACGAGCCGTGCTCAGCATCGACTGCTGCAATCAGCAGACCTGCATCAGCAGCCTTGATGACGGAGACAGCTTAAAAGTGCCAGCACCCAGCGCTCGAGACAGCACCCAACCCACTGGGGGCTCAAGGGCTTTTCCCAGTGCCCGGCTCTGGGTGCCCAGCCTGGCCCTGTTGGGTCCGTGTGCCACGGTGGCACTGCGGTGTGACCCACGGCTGGCGGCTGAGCCAGGCTGCATTCCCACAGCTCCCTGGGCTGGGCAGCTCGGGGTCAGGATGGTTGGGTGTGTTACCCTGAGAGATCACCTGTCCGGAAGTGTAGCCACAGCTGGTGAGAAAAAAACCTGCTCCTGTGCTTAGTTGGAGACTCAGAGGATGAGTTATTTGGGGATTGTCTTTTATTTCTCACAAGAGCCCAATGTGTCAGTCTGCATGGTGTCTCTCTGACAAACAAAAAGTGCTGCTCCTGCTGCTTTTCAGAAGACACATCTGCCCTAGAAAAATAGTACATCTTTCCTGAATGTACATTAGCCATTCCTATAAACTCTGCTTTAAATTCAAGTTAAACGGATAATGCATGAGAAGCCATAAATTACTGGTAATGTGTTCAAGGATGTTGTACCTTCTTCAAGGCAATCACAAAATTAAGGAAAAACACAACAAGGAATCCAGAGAAGGCCCCAATTTATTAAAGTAATCTTTCGGTCTTTTTTGCTAAAAAAAATGTCTGCCTTCTCAGGTGTAAGGACTCATTCCAAGGGCTTTATTTTTAATGAAAAAAAACCACCTTGAAAAAACACACAGTAGTATATAATCATACTAGAGAGACAGCTTTGTTAAATGGTTTTTCCCTTCATAGATTTCTCAGGCTTCCTACACCATGTGTGTGATCAATATAGCACATGCAGGAAACAATTTCCTTCTGGACACAGAAGAGGCAGGAACACATATCACCATATAGACATTTGTACTCAAAAATGTACATATATACTCACATACACAGCCAAATAATCTTAAACTTCTGTCTTTTGTCATTCTGGTGTGCATACAGCTATAGAAGTATCAGTATCCATATCATTTTGCCCATCTATGAATGATAAATAATTAGTGGTGTAGCTATAAAGCTTATGTATTTCTAGCCAATGACACCTTCAAGGTCCCTCTGCTGCCTACTGCTTGACCTTGGTTTAAAAGCACACAGAATGGAAACCTTGAAACCAAGATCAGCAGGATTCATTCTGACAGAAAACAGATGCAGCACAATGGAGAAAAAATACACATTTAATTTTAATCCTTCTTTTTTTTTTTTTTTAACTGCCTGCCTATTACCAGTTCTTAAAAAACAATCCTAAGGTACAGACTGTCCTTCACACAAGTATCACACGTTTTAATATTCCAATTAAGTTTTGATTGGATAACATTGTAACTACAATCCCTAGCAATGTCTACATTATTCCTCCCTTTAGACACGGTAGCAGGAGAACACTGTGGAAGTAACATAACAAAGGGCTGTGGCCTTAAGATAAGCCTTCTTAATGGAAGATTCCTGACTTCATAAAAGTACAATAAGAGGCATTTTATTTCATAATATTTGGACAGGAAAGTTACCAGTCTGCTATATAAATAGATGACATGCGGTGATGTGACCTTAAAAATACTGCTTTTGTCTTACATTACTTTTCAGTTTTATGTTCTGTCTCAAGCCACCTAATCTTAGGTAGGGCTTAATAGGCTTTTTGTTTTCTGAAAGGGAATGAAAACAATAACTTTACAAAGTGGAGAACAGGATTTGAAATCGTGTCACGTGTCACTGGTGCAGATCCATACGAAATGGTCAAAACCATGTCTGGCACTGCAGCTGCACTTGCCCAAGGGAAACAATCCCTGAATAGAAAGAAGTCTGCCTGGAGTCTTCCCACAAGAATGACTGCTTGTCACTTCATTATTTGGTGCTTTTATAGAGAAGAAAATATAAACCTTTGCAGATATTAGTTGCCAATTTAGTGCTCTTATTGGGAAGAAAATATATAGCTTTGCTGATCTTTTTTGCTAACGTCACAAAAATGAAAGAGTGCTTAAAGAAGGAAAAGAGGAAGATCACATATACAAAGCTCCCTGGATTGCTCAAGCTGTGGGTGACCAAAGGAAGAATGTCTTAATACTGCTAAAGCATGGGAAAAAAGAATACAGGACAAGGTTCATAAGGTTTTTCTGGAAAGCAGCAATACTTAGAAGAATTAGCTTAGAACAATGGTAAAAAACACTGGCATTATATTTGAACGGAACAAGGGAGACATTCTAAAAGAGTTGAAAAAGATACTTGTAATGGTATCTGTAGGAAAAACACTGGCAGACAGTGTACATATCCAGAGTCCATTCTTCATAAGAGTTTGTGAGTCTGGTTGGTAAAGACAAGAAGGTCTTGAAGACCTTAGTAGTAATGTGTGTAATTTAAAGAATCCCAGTGTGAATGTCTGATTTTTGGAGGCACATGAAAATTAACTACATTCCACAATTGCTTGAAGACCCAATATAAGAATAACTCTTGAGCCTACTTTGACAAAGCAAAAGATGGATAACAAATTGGAAAAGCGGGAGGAATTAATTGTTGTGACAATGGAATCTTTCTTTCTGTCACGCCACAAGACTTTTCTGCAACAGAAAGGACTATTCCTTTTTTTTACACGAGCATTACAAAATCTAGTAATCCATGGACTTTCTCAATTTGTGAATATAGAACCATTTTTCAGTGCCCATGCACAGACTTTTATTAATTTCACATATGTGGATGAGTAAAGAATTTCTGAAATTGTTCCCCTTTGTAAATTACAAGTACAGAAGCAGAGAACAGGCTTCCAGAAGTTTCTTCATCATGCATTAAGTATCACACCATCCTCTTTTCTGTAATAGACATCTTCATAGACCTCAAATCACCAGTGTGGTCTCTTCCCAACCCCTTTTTCAATGTTTCTATTTATCCAATTCACTTCTAGTCTGATGATGGCCTTAAGCCCTGTAACTAAGCCCTGCAAACGCAGGAATTGCCTGATGGTTCAAGCTTCCTTCTGGTGTTTTCAGGCATTGCCATGTCATGCCTGGTCTCACAGTTCAGCACAGAACAAACTTCTCTTTTTTCCTTTTAGTAGAAAATTTATTCTGCATTTCCTTAGGGATCATTGTCTTCAGATACAACCAGAGAGTCTTTGTCATGCTGATTTAATGAGCTCTTTTTCATTTTTGCTTCCATTTCTGTGTGCACACATATTCAACATACATTGAATACGTGGATACTTCTGAAGCTCAAAAAATTTGATAATAAAACTAAGTAAAATATAGGAAAGGATGTGCTTTATTTATTCTGGGGATACAGTTATGTATAACTGAACAAGAGTCTTGTCTGCTGTATAACTCCACACAGCCTTTTTTTTCCTTTTCTATTTTCTTCTTTATAAAATTGAACTTCTCTGTGGGAAAAAATGTAGATAATAATGAGAGCTCTAAGCACAAAATATCTGATAATGACAAGAGCAATGAGAAGAGAAGCAAGATGGATAGAAGAATAAAGACACTGAAAAAAAGGCAGAAAAAAATACTGGAAATCTGCACACAGGCCTGGGAGTGTATTATTGAATCTTAACCATAAACTATATTTATGTAATTTTATCAATTGCACCTAATTACAAGAGTGAATGTTGGCAGAGGTAGGAAATACTTCACTGAATTGTCATGCTTACTATTTCTCTCCTCTTATTTCTTTTTATTGTTAAACACTTTAACTTTTAGTTAAGACAATTTAATCTACAAAAATATAAATGCCCTGTAGCATGTTTTTGAAGGCAAAATAAGCTTCTAACCTGAGAGATAAGTAAGAGGAGCCTGAGGTATTATTATCAAAGCAGCCTAAGGAATGGTGCATTGCAGACCTCAGCTAATAAAGTGCAATTAAAAGGAAAGTCAATTCATCACAGGAAGAGAAGGGCAAATATCAACTTTCTTTTTTGTCAATTAAACTTCTAAATCATTGTGTGGGATTCACAGTTTTGGGGAAAAGTGAAAGCAAGAGACTTTTTAATGCAAGAACAAATATCTCTTGGGGAATTCATTGCTGATCCTCTGACCAGTCTTCCAGCAGTTTTTGTGTTGCTGGCACAAAGCCTGGGAACCCGTCTCCTCACTGGCTATTGTCATGCTGGGTAGGATGTCATTGCTTCTGACTGTACTAAACCACCATTCACTAGCTACCATGAGATGTATTTCACTCTTTAAAACTACGAAATCAGTTAGAGATTATGTTTTTACATGAACCAACCTTCACAGGTTTATTCACTTGGCAAAATCTTTGCCTTATATTTTAGCTTTAGAATGCTTCTTTAAGCTGCTTGATCACAAGTAGAAATTTCCCAGTGGAAGCTTCTTGTGTTGGTTTTGAAGAACTATTCAGGAATGGGGCAGGTGTCTTCTTATCTTTTGAAGCAGTGTATTTCAAGGAGCCTGGCTCAGGTTTAAATTAACCTAAAGTTCTTGTGGGCAAACACAGAGACTGACAATTCTAGAAATAAAGAGAACTCTATAAATAAAGAGAGGACAACTATTCAAACACTCCAAAATGTATACTGATCACAGAGAAATAAGAAATGGACTTCAGAATGTTGAAATACATAGGAGACACTGTCTTAATTAGGTTTCTGTATCCAGTTAGAGCTTAGAAGGACATCAAAAGGCTGGATTCAAAAGGAAAAAAAACAATACTGCTGATTTTCTAAGTAACAGCTGAGAGTTTAATTTTACTGCTGTCTTCTAAATTATAATTTGGCAACAGGTTGGTTTTTTCTGTTTTAAATGAGGTTCTATAAAAAGTCCTACATTACACTGGAATAAATAAAACTTTGACTTTGTTCAAGATCTTAGGCCAGAAATCAATTTTTAATAATATTTATGATTTATCTTGAAATTAATATATTCAAGTTCCTGTTTAAATGAACTTTCCTTCCAAAATAATACAATTTATGTAATACCTGGAAATATGGAGCAGAGCATGAGGCTCTTACTGGTCAGCTGAGTTAGGCAGTTCAGTGAGTTAAACTTCAACCATTTAGACATTTTTAAGAAATTAACAACTTAGATCTCCACTTCCTGGTCAATATGTTCACGGACTTGGCCATACTTCCTTATCGACTGTGCAGGCAGCTGCCTCCCTTGTCAGTGCTCACCTCCAGCCAGGTAAGGGAATGACCTGGGATCTGGGAATCCACGGTTAACCATAGCATTACATGTATTCTATATTTACACAATAATCATAAGTCACTTTGAGCAGTCCATTTTCAGGAGATGACTGCCTCGTTCTCCACAGAAATCTCTATCCTCTATTCTCTCAGCCTTCTGACTCATAATGCACCTTTAGTCATGTTTTAACCTTCAGCATTGCACTCTCTGTCACATTTTATTGCTTAATATATGCTGTTGAGCACAGCAACATCACACCGCCGGATAGACCTCAGTGACTTCTGCATGAAAAACAGGTTCACTTGCCTAGTTTTTAATAAGAGTTCCCTTTAATTTGAGTGCTTAATATGAGTGTTCCCCTTTGATATGAATGTTACATGCATGCCCTTGACATACTTGCTAGATAATAATAATAATAACAATACTGTCTGTATACAAAAGGGTAAAATAGGATTTTTTTTGCCATATTGTAAAACCATATTGGTTCTCTGTGTTTCATCTTATTAGATTTAAGAATTATTATTTTTTTTTAAAGTCAATTGAGCTATAAACCAAAATAGATTTGGGGATATTTCAGGAATGACTTTAATCTCTTTGCATTTAGAGACACCCTCCCCGCCTTTTTGTGTTTTACATGGAATTTTATGAAATAACAGTAGCTGTGGAGAGTTAAAGGAGACTCAAAATTCAGTTGGTATTTCAGATGTAGCAATAATTTTTTCTATCGCTTTACAAGCCATGTGGATTTACAAAACTGTATTCTATGCAAACAAAATGTCTTATGTTTTCTCAAAAAAGAGGAATATGATATGGAGTTGGTAATCCTCACCAGTCAAACATCACATTAATAAAAAGAGAGTGGGAATTAACCTTATTTAATCTTTAAAGCAAATTTTTTTTCCAATTTGTCTTTCTTTTGTTTTCACCCTTTGTTCAGTGTTCACTTCAAGTGTAATTCCACTTTCCAGAAGCTGCTTATAAGGATTTAGGGACATGAACAGGTAAACCTTCTCCTTTATGCAGAAATGTATGGAAGTTTATGGAAGTGAAGATTTCACTGAGGTGATAGGCTTTACTCATATCCTAGTGAGAGACAACGGGAGACTGAGCGGAGTACTAGCACACACAGACTGATTTCTGCAACTGTGACCAATGAAAAGCATCATTAAGTTCTCTGGGTTTTGCTTCATTGGTAGTTAGTGCATCCTATGGCCTTATTTTCACAGTCACAATAACCAGGAATGAGAGCTTGGCCAAACCTCTGTAGAAGTTGGCGGTGCTGGGGTGGCACGATCCACACGGATGCTCCTTGGGTTACCAGGCAGAGGCAGCTCCCTTAGCTGCATTTGTCTGCACTGGTGTCTCCTGCAACTCCAAGTGAGGGGATCCTGAGGGAAAGGGTGATGGAGAGAAGGATTTATTTCCTGCTAGCTCATTCAAGCTGTACCTTGGCTTAAAGCACGGTCCCCAGCCAGTTAAATGAAACCCCAGTGACTTGGCAGTCACTGCTCCTTCCCTCTTAACGTGGGCTGCAGTACCATTAACTGTGCCTAAACTCAGGTATACCCTTCTTAGTGGCCCTTCAATTAACCAGAAGATTTGCAAATAGCCTTCTAAGCTTTAATCCGCTTGTTTTCATCCTTTTCCTGCCGCTTTGATGGACGCCCAGACAGGATAAGCAAGTGCCAAGACAAATACTTTAAGAGGTGGGAAAGCACTGAGTTCGCAGTGAAGAAAATGCATGACCTTTAGTGCTGGAGGACTAAATTTTAATTTAGCAACTCTTATTTCTGGGAAAGAGTAAATGAATGCTGTGTTTCATCCAGTCTACTGGCTGTATTTAAATTAGCATTCTGATTTGGATCTGGAGTAAACTTTTGAAACTCTGCGCTTGGAGGGTGAGCGTCGAGTCTGCAGCTGTAATGGCTTCGCTCTGCAGGTTGGTTCCCATTGCCCTGCCTGACCTCCTGGGTGGCTGTAAACAGGCACAACAACTGTGAATCATTCAAAGCTCAGACAGAGCAAGCACTTCTTACTGAGACTGCAAGAGAACTGCCCTGCTGCTTAGGTCTGTTTATATGGAGCATGAATATATAGAGGCACCTCAGGCTGCAGCTGCTTCTGTTAAAGGCAGTCTTTGGTAGGACAAAGAAAATCCTAAAGCAAAGGGAAAAGTCAAGATTCCTGCATGGGGAAAGCAAATCTGTAAATCATTATTGCCAGTGGGACAGAAGGACCTGTGCTATTATCTAGCTATGTCCACAGTCTGCACCTTGGCATCATCAAAAAGTTCACTGGTAATGCCAAGAGTAGCTTTTATCTTCTTTTTAACCTTGGGAGACTCCTGCATAAAATCTGAGCTAATTCTGGGCTGCCTTATTTTAATATTTTTTTTTTAATCTTGGGCCTAAATAACATAAAGAAACGTAGAGGAGAAACTACAAAATATCAGCTTCCTCTGAGTACATTAGATGGGGCAAATGGCTACTCTGTGTAAGAATTTTATTGGCATGCTTCCTGAGAAGGTGGTAACAAGGTCAGCCTGCATGTCTTGAGCCATCAAGGAAGAGGTTGTGCAAAGCATACTCAGTTCCTCTAGATCCACAAGATGTGAGTGCTCAGCACCTTTCTGGAATCCAGAGCGGATGACACAACGTGCAGCAGACTTCTGGTCATTAAATACCAATATGTAAAGTAATTCTAAAGTGTTTTCCAAAGTCTATGTTTACAAGTTTAATATACAAGGCTGAAAACAACGGGTTTTTTTAAATCTGAAATTCATTAAGATGATAAGTAGTAAAATAAACATCAAACATTATACGAGGACATAGTAAATGTTATTTTATTCAAAGTTTCACCTCAGCGAAAGACAACAACCTCCTCAAATCATATAAGACTTGTAAGTATTGGAGAATATAATAAGAGAGGACTTGTGAAAATCATGCAGGTATACTATTTCACCACATCCCCCTAATTGGATAAAAGAAGGTAGAAATGAAGAGTCCTGTTTTCTCTTTTAGTGTTGAACAAAGACAGATGACAAATAATATTGAACTGGATAATATATAATATTCTGTAATCTTAAAAATATCTACTACAAAGTCATGAGACATTGTAGCTCTAATAAAGAATTATTTGGAAATGAAAGCTTATATTCTTTTAATTCTATGGGATTTTTCTAAAAAGTGAAAGTATTTTGATACTTTTTAATACAGTTCATTGAAAATTTATTCTTTCTTAATAGAAATTTCAGGGGATTACAAGCTATCCAAACATTAATCTTTCATATCATGCATCATTAGCAGAACTAAAAATTCTCATATTCTACCAGGTTTTAGAGTACAACTCTAGAATACTCAGAGCACACCTTCCAGTAGCAGAAATTAAGCAGCTGGTTGCATGGTTGCAGATAGATCCCATCTCTATTTTTCAAAAGGAAATTTCACCCTTTCTGTTCCAGTCATCAGCAGAGCAGAGAACATTCATTTTAAACCTGTATTTCCAGTGTTCTCTGGATCAAGACCATCGCTGGGGTTCTTGATTTTCAGCAGAGGATCATTCTCCATTTTCACATGAAGATTCAGATGGTGTTGCCAGTCAAGTAGTATTGATTTTGTAACAGCTGTATTTATTTAAAAGAAATCGCTACTAAATTATTTTGGGATCTTTGAAAAAAAAAGTCAAGAAGCTTCCCTCAAGCACCATTTTCTAGGTAACCCCAAGTATTGTGATTTGAAATAGGGGTTCAGTAATGTACTCAGCACAGAAAATTCTGGGTATTCCACTGGACATAAATAATAGAACTAAAAGGTTCCTGTTATACAATGAGATTTTTAAAGATGCTAAGAGCATTCAGGCCCTGTTTGTGGGGCTGAGGAAGAAATACATGAAGGAAAATGCTTCCTGTGTAACAGTTTTTTATTGGTTGGAATAATGTCCTGACTCTTAAATGATTCCTTGCACATCAGTGTACCCTGCTCATGAAAGAGGAGAGGAAGGAGAGGGAACTAGGTGATTCCTTCCTTTCTTTCTCTGGAACTGTCTCACTACACAATCCTAAAATAAACTAAGATGCAAAGGACCTCTGAAGACCACCTGGCCCATGCTCCTGCTTAAAGCTGACTGACCTTGTTTTCAGACCAGGCTGCCCAGGCCTTGCCTACCCACCATGTTCCTGGGTACCAGCCTGTCAGCAGCACCAGAGCAGGGATGACCTCTTGGTCTCTCTCAACCACAGCCCCAGGCTGTGTCTGAAGAAGCCTCTCAGGAAATTTATATCCCCTTGCCTCAAAGGGTGAGAGAAGTTTAAGTCCATTTCTCCATCCCTAACAGCTCCATATAGGATATTTCCCCTGCCTCTTCTGTCATGGGAAACAGATTTGGAGCTCCCCATCCTCTCTTCCCATCCAATACAGTGAGGACCCAGTCCTACCACTTGCACACAGACACCTTCTTGCAAGCTCAGGTAGCACAGTTTGAAGAGGTAAAAACTGGGATCTCCAACGCAGTCATGTCAGCAGGACATCCCAGGGAGTTATACTTCTACTGCCAAAAATGCATTTGAAAAATAGACCTTCTTTTCCTCAAAATTCATGGCTTTGCTGGCTTTTCTAATAAAAACAAGCCACAGACCTATAACTGTTTTCTGCCAGGGAAAGCAGACCCTAAAATAGCTTTTCTAAGATAAATAAGACAAATTTTTCTAAAAAATAATGCTTACACCAAAAATTATGCTATGTAACTGTACAGATGGAGCAGTAACTTTCCTCAAGATTGATTCTTGCCTGCATTTTCAAGTCTGGTTGCCTGAACTTAGATCTCTCATTCTATTTTCTGGCACATAAACAAGGGATCTGATTTTCATGAGTGCTCAGCACTCAGCAGATTCCCAGGAAACAGTTTAGTTTTTGGTCACTAATGCCACTTTTAGAAACACTGAAAGACAGGCAAATCTGGATTGAAGGGTTTCCTTCAACTATTTACATATTGTAATTTTTTTTCTGCTCATCTTGCCTAAAAATAGAACAAAGGCTACCAATTTAATCAAATTCCCTAAATTTAAAAAAAAAATCCCTTGCATAAACAGCATCTCACATTATGTCTTTTCACTAGCATCTGGGAAATAGTACAAGCAAAATGACTTTCCTATCCCCTGTGATATATGATTCCTCCAGAATAAGAAACTCAAGACCACTAATAACACATTATCTCTAGTTATTACAGACAGTATTTAGCACTGCATACAACCTTTTGCTCATGGATTTATAAACGTCTTCAAGGAACTTTAAGCCAGAATGTTTTAAAGTGAAAGTGGTTAGGTAATTGAGAAAAAAATTACCAATCGCAGGAGAAGAAAAGTGGGATTTATGGATTGTTGGTTGTTAATTAACTAGTACACACGTGTGTGCACACTCCCTCTCCAGGAGGAGCAGTGGTGTGGGATGTGCTGCCTTCTGGCTTCTTTGCTGCTGTGGGGCACCAGTCAGGTCAGGGTAAGTGCGGCGGGAAGAGAAGTTCAGACTGTTTTCTCAGAGGAGCAGTGGGTAATTGATATGTTTGGGATCACTGATTTGCTCTTCACTTGCTAAATGTGTCATTGTTAAAACACATTGCCCTTCATTTAGAATTTCTGGCACTGTCACAGCCTAGTCCTAATAAAATATGAAACAGTGCATTGTACATTGTTACTGCACAGAGATTTTTGGAACGGCACATTCATATATTTTTATATCATTTTACTTGCTTCTATTTGAACACAATGAAGAAGCCTGCCTTCCTGCTCTATTTAGCATTTGTTGTAGGGGCTTTTTAAAGTAATTTCTGACCTTGTTAATGTTGTTTAGTGTCCTTGAGCCTAGCTTTAATCTTAAATAAAAGCACAAGAAATGTTGTGTTTTCAAAGACAGAGCTGAAAAGCCATTGACAACAAATATTGTAATATTTTTATTCCACTTCACTAAACTCTCCTACTTGCTAGGAGCTCTGATTCAACCAAGTTAACAAGGTTATCAGATTATATGTCTATTGTCTTGTTATGGCTTCCTTGGCCGAGCTCCTGCAGCAGACAATGCGGGATGGATGCTTTGTTCGAGCGGCAGGGCCGGCGGGAGCGGGCGGGGAGCGCGCCGCGGACGGGGTCAGGGAGCTGCCAAGGCCCCTGCGGCAGCGGCGCGGCGGGAGCATCACCTGCGGGCGACATTCCTCAGCCTCCGCGCATCCCTGACGGCCCCCGGCAGCCCGGGAGCCAGCTCTGGGAACCTGCAGAGCACCTTCGCACGGCACTGGGAACGCAGGCCAGCAGACCGCTGCAGACGTCCCAAGCTGACACATGCCAAAGACCTTGGAAGGGAGGTCATTAAACACATTTTAAGGGATTAAATCTATGCGTTAGTTTAAAAATACATTTCCACTAAGCTCATCCTATGCCAGAGTGCCCAAGTTATAAAAGTAACTGTTTAAATGACCAGTATAAAGGCAAGATCATTGGATGCTCCCTTTTCTGCTCTTCTATGTAAATGCCAGGTGCATTCAGCTTTCCTCTAAGCACTGTCATAAATTTGCTGTCTCCCTGCTGGCGTAATTAATATATGCAACTGTTGCTATCTAAAGAACAGAGGATGCCAGGGCAGCAGCTGCACAGTTGGAGAACTCGCATTAGCACCATGCCAGTTGGCTGGCAATTCTAATCACTTTTGTACTGTCATGATACTTTGAGAAACATCAAAAATATTAGCTCTTTCTACAGTATCAGTTGGTAATACGGCAGTAAAAGGAGTACCTCATGTGACTACTGCAGGATTTACAGCAAAATTCAGTGTTCCATTTTTTTCTGGAATGGTGCACATGAAAGTACATAAGACATAATGGAAATATTTGAAGTTCTTCCCCCACCTCCTTCCTGCTCCCAGCAACACTCAAGCAGCTAATATTACTGTTTATACTTTTGTCAATAACTAGTGATTAGTTGAAGACACCAATGGGTCCCTTGGAAAATTTTAGAGGTTTTGTTCAACACCTGTAAATGATAATATCTCAGATGTTTCTTTGAACTTTTGACTGAATGATAAGAAAGCTCACTCTACTCAAATCTCCACTGAAAATCAAATTGTGGCCAGCATCCTGCTCTGGATGGGATTGGTCAAAGTTTGTATTCAAACAAGATCTCAGCTATACCATACCCAAATTACTGCTGCCTGTGTGAAAACTTCGTGCTGACTAAGGCCAATAGCACGTAACTCAAACTGCGTGTGAAGCCATCACCTCCAGTAGGTTTTTATCAGGTGTGAGCACAGTGCCAAGCACCAGCCTCTTGTCCCATAGAGGTGTGTGGCTCTAGCTGTGTCTCCAGCACTGTGCCCTCCACCTGTCTCCCCTATTTCTGCTCCTCCTGTGGCTGCCTCTCACCCTTGCAGGGCCTGCCCAGCCCCATGTGCTCCTTGGCTCCTCTTATCACTTATATAAGTTCTGATTTCCCATAAGTTACCAGCATGTTTTTCACTGTCCTCATTTTCTAAATGATCTCTAGCCCTTTTGTAAACTCTTCTTCCAGGGGATGATGCCTCAGTTTGAGCTTGAGGTTGCTAAATTCTTTGCATCCACTCTGTGTTCCTCACACTTTTAATTAAATCGTGCCTCAGACCCCACTCAGTCTCTCATGCCACTTTAGCTGTTGGCTTCGTTTAGAAAAAAAACCCAAACCAACCTAACAAAACCCCCCTGCTGTTTTATTTCAGTGGGGTGCCTTCAGAAGCATGTAACCTGGGAGGGACAGGGAGCATGGAACAACCCTGCTGCCTGCAAGCTCTCTCTCTACATGTGCCAATGCACCTCAGAGCTGCTGTTACGGAGTCCAAACTCAAAACCACCAGCAATTTACCAAAATAAAGCACTCAATTGCCTTCAAAACCTGGGGCAGACAGGAGTACTCAACACCCTTTATACTCATCTGTTTTGTGGTGTAATGGAGGCCAAAGGTGGAGAGAAGCCAAGAGAAAGGATGGTGGATTCCTGCCCTTCTCTCCCTGCACCTGTGAAAGATTCAGCTGCACTGAAGCTGTTCATGTCCTCATCCAGGTGTTCCCCCTGTTAGGAGAAAAGCTTCTCCAGTTAGTATTTTAAAAAAGCCTACTGTAAAATGCTAATGAGGTCACTCCCAGACTGCTTTTCTGAGTAGCAAGGTTCTCACGCTGTGTGTGCACCATGCACAAGAACAGATTTATAATTTGAAAAAAAATCCTCTGGCTCCAGACAAAGCCTTGCTGTGCCATATTCATTTCAGGCCACTGCAGTAAGGTATTTAACTCTGAGGTTATTTGATGTTGCTTGCTTCCCAACCCTTCAAAATCTGTTTCACTTTCAGGTCAGATGCAAACAGGGCATTTATTGTTCGTTAGAGCTGAGCATATGCTACCAGAATTCATAGAGAGTCAAATGTGAGCTTTCAAAGGGAAGTGTTAGAGGATCCAGAAGGCTTTTTTTGTATGCATTTTTATTCTAAATGCTGGCTTTCATCAGAACTTCACTCTTGGCAATTTTCTTTGTGCCAGTAAAGTTTCAGTGAATAGAGCTGAAAACAACTCACATGGGGATTTCACCAAAATATCTTATCCCTATAGGAGTAGGTAACTGAGTCCAGTCTTTGTGCTTCAGGAAACAGTGATCGACACAAAGGGCACCAAATGCCTCAGCAGAGCCTTTGGTCTCCAGACCCTTTGAAGATTTTATTTTCAAAACACTGCTGTGAGAGAAAGTTATAGTTACAGAGACCCAGGTAAGTAATTCACCACTGTGGAGTACAGAGACATCTTAGTTTTCTGGATTCCACAGCTTGAAATCCCTTGTGAAGAACTGCACCTCTAACCTTTCAAATCAAACACTGTGGTATTCCCTACAACCCATGAGACACCCCCTTCCCTCAAAAGAAACCCAAACCAACCCTAACAGAACCCTAAAGAACAAAATAAGCAAACAGAAATACCACAAAAGAGAGAGAAACACAGAACAAGTGAAAAGACCATATTTCACACGGGGAACCCCTGACTACCACCAAACCATCAAAAACATTCTGCGGACTACAGGGGGGGACAAATTCAATATGAGTCAGGAATGCCCTGTTGTGAAAAAGGCATTCTACAAATTAGGATGCATATACAAGGCTATTGTTTTTAAGGCTTGTCAAAGACTCTTTAATCTTTGCTCAGTGGAGACTTGGCTGTATCCGACTCTGGACACAGTGCTCAAAGTATGCAGAGTGTGCACAGAAGAGTAACAGGATGATCTAAGTGAGTTTTACATTCCTGGCAAATAAAAACACAGCAAATGGATGCATTAATCCCCATTCTGGAAATAGCAAGTCACTAGCTTAAATTTTCGTAAAAAAGGTGAAAAGACAGGATAGAGAACTGTGTACCAATAAAGCAGATTGCCTTGGGAAGTTGAGGGAATTCTATCCACGTAACTTTTAAAGACCAGGATAGACACACCTTTGGTAGAAGTGATATATACAGCTTTGATTTCCTCAGTCAGAAGAGGAACTCTGTGTAATTCACATTTTGTATGAGAGTTTTACTCACCAAACTTCCAAGTGAAAGGGAACAAGTCATGTTTTGCAAAGTTCGCTTCACGTGCTCAGCTGAGTCTGAAGACAGCTGGGACATTGTTGAAGTGAATTTTCAGTTTTCAGCTTGGCACTGTCCAAACTAGGGTTTTCCTTCTCATAAAAGTACAGTGGGAACATGAGAAGCAATGGCAAAAATGGAAATTTTGAAGACATAAGGAAGAATATTTTCATTATCAAGACAGTCAGACAGTGGAACAGAGGCCCAGGCAGACTGTGAAATCTCCATCCTTGGAGAGGTTCAAAACACAGCAGGACACAGTCCAGATCTACCTGAGATAACCAGACCTGCTTCAAGCAGCAGGTTGGGCCGGATGGCCTCTGGTGGTCCCTTCCAGCCCGCAGGGTCCTGTGATAACACTGGCGTGGAGTTTCCTTAAACAGTGTACTTAATGTAGTGGGTTGTCTTGTAGCTCAGGATGAGTAAAGGACAGCAATAGCTATGTAGTCCTTCTGTTTGAAACTAGTACTAAATGAAAACTAAATGGTCAGGCTATTGGGGATTGAGGTGCTTTTCCAGTGTCGAGGCTGCAATCTTGTTGTGTAAGTGAGCAGAGAATCCACAGCAAATCCTGGTGGTGCATCAATCTTACTGGCAGCTCGCCCTCCTGTCTGCTCCCCAGCTGCTCGCCTGGGAGGTATGAGGAGAGAGAAAAGATCTGTCTGACATGAGATGTTTTCCTTTGATGTTTGGTTAGGCATGCTTCAATTTCTTAGCCTTTTCTATCCTGGGAGCATGTTGGCTGTTTTGCAGGAGACAGTATAAGCGTGCTAAATGTGAATCTCTGCCCTGCTTTCCTTCCTTTATGGAACCAGGAATACACAGCATGAGTCTATAATTGATTTAATATTATTACATATGTTTCACAGCAAAGACTGGCAGGCTTGTCATAGCTAAACTACCCTTCCTCAGGATTCAGCAATGATAAAATGTATCTTGTACTTGAAAGAGGTTTTAATTTGAATCACAAATTCTTTTGTCTCTGATTTATCAGCAGTGTGTAGCATGGCAAGGGTATCTGGGAGTGAACCACTGTGAAATCCAAGCTCTACAACACTACTGGCTTACTGAAATTATGTACATCATACCCTTTAGGCATTTCAAGTGTACTGCTGAAATTTCAGTGGACAATTCCACCCCTTGCAATATTGTTAAGATGAGCTGGTGCTTTACTTGAAGTTCACACCTATCAGCCATTAGGCACGTGGCTCTGAATGCAAAAAGGATTTAAAAATAATATATATTTTTAGGGTTTTGAAGGATAACTGCCAGACTGAGTGTTTGTGGCTGGACATAGATGACATGCCATAACCTGAGCAGTGAAAGTGACATCTCCATATGCATATTATAGAGACCAGCATCACCTCAACTGGAATAACCAAACCTTTAGGACTCAGCACATGCAGGATTTATAAACAGGATAGGACTAATCTAACAGACTCAGGTGAGATCTCAGCTCCTGACACGAGGATTAATTCAAAACTCAAACCAAAGGGAAAAATAACCATCCTCCATGACACTAGAGTTTGGTCTATTTTTTAAATTCCCCAGCATAGTTTTCTAGGAAAACACAGCCTTTGTGAGTTTGCCATCTGACTGTTAGTCTCCCTTAAATATTTTTTTAATGTTGGACAATATCAAAAACTGTGATAGAGACTTCATGGCCTCAGAGTTTTGTTTATATCTATGGACTGCACATATGTTATTATTCCAAGTTATTATTTCTGATTGGTCTCATGCAGGATTTGCTTCCTGGGCCATGAAAAGTGAGAGCAGAAATTCCACGAGACTTGGCATTCCTAAAACATCCCCAACAAGTCCCACATGTGTGCTGTTCTGTAAGACTCTCAGCCTGTTTTTATCTATTTTGCGCTCACACACACACACACAAACACGTATTTTAGATTTCACTGAACACTGAAAAGTAACTAAAATTTAAGATTTATTAATTAGTGTTCCTGTTTTCAGATCAAGCTGCTTTTGGGATTAGATACCAATAAATGTAATAATTAAACACTATAAAAAATTCTGCAAAACTCTGGGTAATAAGTCTCTATTGGCAGACCTCCCTTTCCAATTTCTGTCTTTTCTACTCAAATTACAAGCTTTACAAGATAGGAATTCTTTCAAAACACATTTTTGTAAAACCCTTGTCATCTTGAGCTTGGTCCTCTGGGTGTGAAGATAGTAATGAAAAAACTCCAATAATGATACTTTTTTCAGAAAATTATGTGGGAAAAAACACAAATCCCTTATTAGGATTATTAGGATCCCTTGTAGGATTAATGGTCTGTTAGGGTGGTAGACTCATAGCTCTATCTTGAGTGTGGCCAACTCTCTAGAGTAACATGTTTGTTCTACTGAACATAGAAGACTTTTCTAAAAAGAACAATACAGAAATCTTAATTTAAACCTCAGAAAAAAAATTATTCTTCCACCTATTACTCTCCCATCTTATTACAATTCAAGTCCTTAGGAAAGCTGAAATAAATCTAGGCAGTCCAGATTGTTTTACTTAATGCTATTACAAAACATGAAAAAGGCAGGAAAAAAAAAAGAAGAAAATAATGATGATTATCCATAAGTAATCAACATATTTTAATGAATATATTTAAACTCTGTAAGTAATTACCAATAAAAATGTGTGCCTTTTGTGAGAATTATGAATTTTAATTATAGCAATGCGATAGGTTTGACTGAATCATCTTGTGGTGGTTTTGTTTGTTTGGTTTTTTTAGAAATAAATTGCTTTTACCCTGCAAACTCTTTGGAATTAAAACTGTCTTGGAGTCCAGTATTTGCAGAGACAAGCAAAAAGTAGTACAAGTAAGCGTAATTTACCCTAATTTATGTAGTTATAAATAAGTGTGATATAGCTGGGTCATCCTGTCCCAGAAACACTTTTCTTACCATTGTTGATTTGAAGAATTATTACTTTTTTTCTGATTTTGTTGTGAGTCATTTGCCTGCAAAAGATTTCTTGAGAGGACTTGGCAGCAGTCTTGACTGCTGGGTGTTAGGAGCAACTTCTTTTTCTCATCAGAGATATAAAGGAATGGACAGTACTATTTCATGTCATATCAGTTTTGTGGGACCAGAACTTGGAAGTGCAATATTCAGGTGATGTTCCACAGCAAGTTGTGAAATGAAAGAACCCATGTTCTTTCACTCTTTCAAGTGCTTAAGAAATTATATAGGTTCCTAACCTTGTGTATGGTGTTAAGAAAACTTTGGCGGTTTACGATGAATTAGATACAGGATCCATGCATGCCGTCTGCCTTGGGCCCTTTTTCCTTTGGAATTTGACAAGCTGAACCAACTCAAAGTTGTTTTACTTTACCCCTTTTGCCTCCCATGAAAATCTTCAATATGTTTAAAGGTAAAGACTGTTTTAGATTTGAAGGTCTTTCCTGCAGACGTCTGGAAAAGTCTGTGAAGTGATTCCATGACTTCAAGATATGTACAACAGAAACAAGAACAAGAAAGAACCCAAGTACCCAGGGAAGAGGCAGGTTTTTATATCTGTCTCCTTCCTCGCAGCACACCAAGGCAAAGGGTGGAGGATCTGTGTACATTCTAAAAGGTGCTGAACGCGCCTGTGATGTCACTGCGTGAGGGGGATGCATTTTTCTGAGATAAGATGCTGTGGGTCACGCTGCACTGTTATCCCCTCACAGACGCGTGTTCTCCCCTCTGATACACACTGTGTTGTCCTATCTTGTCCTTTCTCACCCTGATTGCTGTGCTGGCCAGTGGAGACAGGTGGGAGGACAAGTGTATAGCTAGATAGTAACAAAATGTACTCTCTAATTTTTCAGTGTGCCCAGTCTTTCTCTGGTGATGGAATTATGGTGATGAATTAAAGTTGGGGCTTTTTTTTTTTTTGTTTGGATTTGGTTTGGTTTTGTTTTTTGCTCTTTTGCTTGTCTAATTATTTTTTATTGAGAGATATAGTCAGAGACAGAACTGAAGCCCCTCCCCTTTTTCCATGGTCCAACACTCCTGAATTTTATGCATGTTTAAAGTCAAAGCTGTAACTAAGAATGATAAACAATCCAAATTGCCCAAAAAATAAAATAAAGTGCTTAATATGGAACTCTGCACACTACTGATATTGGAATTGTTGGAGCTGGGGTGAGAAAAGCTTATACTATCTGAGGACCTTGATCCCATGCTGAAATCCAGATTCATATTTGGTTGCTTGCATTTATCTTACACTTTCTGTGAGTAGAAGTTTCAAACAACAGAAGTATACTACTTGACTTTTTACACCACAAGTTCTTTAATTTCTTGTCTATTATTAAACTGGAGACCAACAGTGATTTTGTGAGCTGCAAAGAAATCCTAGGTCTTTACAATTCTATTCTAAAAGAAGCTGTACAGAAGCACACACAGACTCTTGGTGTTCATGTCAGTAGCTACACATTTTATTATGGCAGGTTAATGGCAGGTTCTGAGTGTCTTAGTACTGGAAGAGAAATAACATTGAAGATAGATTGTCTTTCCTTTCCTTTCTAAAAAAAAATTATTTACCTTGAAATTCCTTCAGAATAACATTTGCTTTTGTTTAAACTCTGAGTAAAATGTAAAAGGTTAATGCATTATTAGCCCATTCTACCACTTATTCTAAGCTTTTCAGTTTTCATTATCTTCTGCTTCTTACAAGATTAACCAGAAAAGAATTAATAGAAATACCAAAGCTGAATAGATAACAGTGTTAATCCACTGACTTTTTCCTTGTTCTTCTTCACAATTTTTATTCATCTTTTGCCCTTAAGAGAGGGCAAAAAATCATACAGATACAAATGTTTAAGGCACTGGGCTAGCCTGTGATTTGGAGGCTCATTCAGTCACTTGCTTTGAAACACACTTCTATAACCTTAGGCCCCTGTAGAATGAAAATAATAACACTCTGTGGCTCACAGAATATTGTGAGAATGAATATATTAAGTATTTTGAGATGCTTCAAATGGTTGGGGATTAGATGGGTAATGAAGGTAAACCGGCAGGTGAATTCATATCTCTTTTTCTAAGGAGGAAACTAACTCTTTAAAAACACTGAGGGGATTACTTAGTATACCAGGAAACCTCAGTTTTATAGTTTTAAGTTCTTGTAAAGAAAGTGAGAGCAAAAATTTCATTTAAAAAATACCCCTTTTTTTTCCCCTTGTCCCTATAAAGTGTGAAAGAGGGTTTTATTGCAATTGAAAAATAATTATCAAGATTTTGGAGGTGCTTAATACAATCTCAGGTTTCTCAAGCAAGATTTCTGTAACGCCACAAGTAATTTAAAATATATTTAGACTTTTGCCAGACACACCCTATGTTGGGCGAATTTGAAGATTGGAGTACAAAGGCTACCTTATTTGTTCCTTCAAGCACTAAACAGCAAAGTCTGGAGCATCACAGGAGACTAACAAACAACAGATTACAAAAACTGAGAGCTCAGTGCAGAAGCATAAAACAAATGGCACAATATACTGAAGAATCATAATTTCGTTTAAAGACAATTTCATTTGAAGGAGTCCTGTTAGTACTTGCAAGTGATTCAGTAAAGGTCTCAACATATTTGTCAGGGGGGAAAAAATAATAAGCTTGTTTTCATGGTATCTAGGTGAACAAGGACAAAATGAAGCATGGAGTGAGATAATACCAATCCTAGTGTAAATATAAGAACACTTTAGAGGCTAGCCAAAATATTATGACATTTCCAAAATGCACCTCTCCTTTGCGAGGTTTGAATGATATTTCTCTGCTGTGTTTAAGGGTTTGTGTTATCCACAGTAAACCCCCAATATTGTCCATAATAAAATGAAGAAGTTGTAGTTCCAAGACTAATCAATATTTATTGTTCAAGCAACCAAACCTAGCTTTTCTTCCTTGCAAAGGAGAAGTGTTTATTTCAAACCCTTCAAATTCTTTATTAAGCATGCAGCTGATGATACAGTTTCAGGATGTGCCTCCTGTTGCTAACAAGGAAAACAAGAAAGGAGATGGTGTTTCCTAAAATTTACTATCAAGTACTGCTGTCCCTTAGGATGGCAGCTTTAATACAGGAACTGCAGAGCAAAGCAGGGCACAGCTCTCTCTTTCCTCACCAGTGTGCCAGCTCAGTTCACAGAGAGCTTCAGGTGAAGGTCCAGGGCTTTGTGCTGTAAGATAATGAATATGAGCTTATGATAGATGACAGTGAAAAGATTGACTTTTTGGATCATGGCAATTATTTTATTCTCCAAAATATTAAGCTGAATAGTTACTGTGATTGCCATCTCAGCTATGGCAATTGCAGATGCTGTCCTTTTTGTTGGAACCTTTTAAAAATCTAAGTAATTTGCTTCAAGTACTTTCTATTTTCAGTTTGTTACCTTGTGTGTTCATAAAGGGCCCCCTTGTCCTTCAAAACAGGAAGGCTTTGTTGGCCCCCTCTGTTTTCCCCGTTCTGTTGTATAACTGTCCATACCTTTTTTTTTAAAAAAAATCTTTTTAGTCTTGTTTTAAATGGGAAAACATGCCCCCTTCATTTCTGTTCATCATTCCATAGTCTCTCTCTTTGTTTTTTTTTTTAATTTTTAGCTTGAATTCCTAAGGCTTGCATGTGAACTCACTTTCTTTGTAGATGTCTCTGAACCTTTATATGTCAATCTATAACGGCATCCAATTCATTGACTAATTTCATCTAAATTTGTCAGGAGACAGACATCTCAAGGCAGTTACTTTCCTGTAAGTAACTTTTAAAGAAGTGGTTAAGAAGAGGTAGCAGTGTGACCTCACTTTAACAGGCATCAGAGCATTCAGAGCTGGCAGGGCCTGAGGGTGCTCCTGGGGAAAGTCTCACTCAAGGAGCTCTGGTGCCCACGGCAGAGAGCTACCAGGACATCGTGGAAGCACCTGTTTGAATGAGGGGCCAACGGAGAAAAGGAGAAAGTGAGGAGCTGCCAGCATGTACTGGGAAAATACTTGCATTTTCCCTCTTCTTCACTTTAAATGGCTTTTGAAGTTTTATGCAATGGGGGTCTAAACCCATCTGTTGTGAATTCCTTTAGTCTAACAAGACAGCCGTACCAACCCCACGGGGCCAACCTCCTTGTGTGGAGCAGAGGGGGAGCCCAAAGCACTCCCGGGGGCGCTGGATGGCTCTGCAGCCCGGAATAAGGAATAGGGAAGCCATGAGGAATTCACAGCCCAGCAGTCACCCTTGTTTTTGTTCCTGCTGCTGGGTGTGCTCCGTGCTAGTGCCGGAATCGGGGACCTGCTCACAGCCACAGAAACCCCACAGCTGCCGTGGGGACAGGGTCAGTGAGCAGCAGCACTGTGCTGTGAAATCAGTGTGTGTTTAAGGTGTACTAGGAGGTGTTACACCCCAGAAGGGAGGGCTACCTCATAAGCATATATTTATTTTGGGTCAAACCAGGTCACATTTTCATTTTTACATTCAATGTATTCCATTCTATTAATTCTGTAATGATAATATTAATTCTGTTTTGTGTGTTCTGGAGAGTAAAATGTTTTTGAATTGGAACATCTGTACTGTTCAACCACAGCCAAGTCAGAAATAGGAGAGGAGTTCAAAGAGGATGGTAATGGTCTCTGTGTTGCCTATATGCATCCTTAGAGGATATTTTGCACCTTTTTTTTTTCTTTCTTCTCATATTTATTCTGTTGTTATCACTACTATGAAATTTCAGCTTAGGGAATATGCCTGATCATTCCTAGTACTGCTAAATGCTCCTTTTTGTTACTCTTCTACAAGAGATGACTCCAGTGAAAAATAATGCAAGGACAGGGCCTGTGAATCTGAACAATCCTTAATCATGTGAGCAGTGTCAGGAACAGAGTTTTTCTCCTGGCTGACTATTCAAGTACTATTTGATTCATATAAAAAGTAATTATTTGTTTTGCTTACTCTTTTTCATGCAAAACCCATTCTAACTGCACGTACTGGTTGACAAATAACTCGATGCCTGTTCTGGGAGGCTGATCTGCACAATACCAGGTGATCAGACTAAAAAAGATGCGATTTTCATATAATTGGAAAAAAACAGGTTGTCTATTTCCCCTTGAAACACACAAACTGCTTTCACCTTTCCAGTCACTGATACTCATAAGGTGATGTTATCAGTTACTAAGGTAACATGGATCAAGAAACATATTTTCTTATCTTTCAAGGCCAAAAGGTTTTATCATAGTTAGGAGACAATGTTGCATTAACCTAAAATTTCTGCTGTAACAGAAAGAAATCTGAATCATGTTTTGAATGTTTGCTATAAATTATACATAAGACTACAGCTTTTATTCTAATGACAGCAGCTCTAATAGGGACTTGTAGTATGGGGTGTATTTAAAACTATTCCACTCATTTTTATAGATATATATTTATAACTGATTTTTATTTAACATTAAATTGCTTTTAAAAACACGTAGTTCTAATGTTAATTCAATTCCTATAGTTCAAAATTTGCAAGGTGGAGCCCTCCTCAAATGCCCAGGGAGGTTTAGGATTGATCTGTCAGTCCCTACAAATGGGTAGGGTAGAGCTGTCAGCCACAGCACCGTTTTACCCTTTGTGTAGATGATCTGCTGTCTGCAGGGGCTCTGCTGAATTCCCAAAGTCAGCCTTACAAGCCTGTTTTAGTAGGTAAGGCTGACCCATCTAGGACAAAAAGGTTAGGTTTGACTTCTCTAGCAATAGAATTGAAAGAATTTTCAATGTATTTTTTTATTTTGACAATTCCA
Source organism: Atrichornis clamosus (assembly GCA_013400975.1). Lineage (NCBI taxonomy): Eukaryota > Metazoa > Chordata > Aves > Passeriformes > Menuridae > Atrichornis > Atrichornis clamosus. The sequence continues at coordinate 79,843 of WBMZ01008280.1, forward strand.
ATAAACTCCTTACCTTGCTCACTGAGATGCTTCTGGTGCAGCAGGCCCTTGAAGGACCATTAGAATGACTAAACCCATCAGAGTACTGTGTAAATATTCCCAAGAGAAAGTAACATTCACAGGAATAAATATTATTATAATGTTAACATTTTTACTGGACTTAAAAAAAAAACCCCAACCAAAACCCAAAAATCCCCAAATTAAAAAATCAACGTCATTTCCTTATGATAAATAAGATTAGGAGCATAGTTGCAATTGAAGCAATATTTTCACAATTAGAGAAAATTGAACGTAGGGGTTCTTTTCTTTAACTCAAGCAATTTAAGTGATTCTTCCTAATGTACACAGAATTTAGTAGAGACTCACATACAAAACCCATCATACAGCAAAAGCTTTCTTTACATCTGTTTGCATAACTTCATTTTTTTTCAGTTTTGTGGAGACTAATGCCCTGCTGGTGCAATGTCAGAGCTCTCCTAAAGCCAGTGCTTCTGAAGTTCATTCCCATTGAGGAAATCCTTTATAGTGCTGGATTCTGAGCACCTTCCACATACAGCTACCTATTTGGAGTCCAAGAGGCATGCAGACCTGCAGCTTTCTTGCCAGCAGAAAAACCATTTGTCTGAAGCCAGTACTAAATGAACCAGACAAATTAAATCTATTAGAAAGAGCTTATATTTCAAAATGTTGCTATGTGCTTTCTTTAGAGTCTAGGAACTCAGCATAATTTAAAGTTGTAATGGTTTAATTTTTTCTATTCCATGAATTCTGCTTTAAACGTATAATTGTTCTAAAATTTTCTGTAACAGAAAGACTGTCCGTTTTGAGAGACTCAGTGGTAAGGCTGATTGCGTCATTGGGAGAAGTTTTTTTTGGGCAAGTCGCAAGTTTTTGCATTAAAGACCTGGAGAAGCAGAGCAGGCGAGAACAGTGGAGCAGTGATGCTATTCAGAATGTCAATAATGGAGCAACAATGTGGATGGAGCACCTGGCAGAAACTGTCCTGTCAGGTGGACTGGGACTGTGACCCTCCTGCCCCCCAGAACAAGGTCTAGGCCCACGAGAAACAACATGGTTTGGAGAATAACCTCTGCAAGACTCTTGTGTCTCTGGGGGGACGCTTGTCAAAGCCACCAGACAAACCGCATAAGACAGATTTATATTCCCTCTCATTAGCTGTTTTTCAATAAATGTCAATGGTTTCATGATGGATGCTCCCCCCACTCCCTGAAAGAATTAAATCTTAGATTTTTGAGTTTTAGTACAGAAGTCAGGGAAGACAAAAAGCATTCTGTTACACCTATACTTAAATATTTTTGCAGCTGTTTACTTGAGAAAATTTATTGTTTGGGTCTTACAAGAGTGACTCTAAACAGGGCTGGAGGGCAGCTCTGCTACCACGGCACTGCCTATCATGTATAGCATTTCTGAATCTGGATAAGTTTAAATAAAAAAGAAATCATGTGTGTGTGTTTCAAAGATGTGCTATCCAAACTGACTTAGAGATTATCAGTCAGGAAATCAAATTTTTTTGAGGTTTCTTTGTACATGGGATACTTTGCTGTCCAGAGGTTGGAGCACAGGTCTGCCTGATGCTGGTCTTTGTCTTCAAGTATTACTTTTCTCTGGATAAAAAAACTGGAAAGAGGGTGTATATCTCCATTACGTACTCATTCTTCTTCCTGGCAGCACCTGAGCAATACAGAGGTAAACAAAGAGGAAGCTTCTCATTTTGCAGTGCTTGACTTTGATTTTTACAAACACCAATATCTGACAATTCATGTAAGGAACACCGGAAAGGCTTACATTTACGAAAAGGTGAGCTAGCACAATTGTTTCTTTTTCTTTTTGTCTTTTTCCAGAAAACACTAGGAAAGTGCTTCTTGGTTGATGATATTGCTCATCAATTGCTATTGAAAGTCTGATCAGGTGGTGAAGATACCCTTCAGCCTGCAAGAAGGATTGCAGTGACAATGACTGCTTTTGGGACACAAAGTAAAATTAACTTCTAGGCTATCCCCGTCAAGGACCATTAAGTCCTGAACTATGAGGGACACTGTGAACAAGTCATATTTTAACCTCCTGTGAGCGCAAAAGCAGGCAGGTTCTTCTCCTCCCCCAACAAATCTGACCTTCGCTGAAATTTATGTGAAAATGAAAAAATAAAGGAAAGCTGTAGCCCTGCCAAACTCTGATGATGTGACTCATTTTAATTACTGGTATTTGAAAATTAAATGGCCTGAGTTTCATTCGGTAGTTTGTTGCAGGAAGAATGATTTAAGGAAGCTCCAGGGTTGCAGCACCTTTTACAGCAGGTGTGAAACAAGGCATTCATTTTTCTTTTAACAGTGTCCTTGTAAGCATAATAACAATTAGGAAGCCCGGGCTTCACATCAGAATCTCCTGTGCGCTCTGACATTACCTTCTTGGGCTACTTCATCACTTCTAATTTTCTCAACATGTTCCTCAAATAAGAGCTTTGATAAAATGACATTGAACGACATTAGATGTTGACAACTTCTCTAAAAGCAAAACATGTAAGGGACATAGACAGCCAGAACACAGGCACTGCTAGAGGGAGCTGCTTAATTGACTGAACTTCTTTGCCTTTGACTGTTTTCCCCTTATCAGCTTCATTAAACCAGAATATCCACTACAGCCAAGCAGTGATTCCTTATTCTGTGCAGAACTGCTGAGGAAACAAGAGCTGCTTATGAGCAGTGGTGGGTTTCCTTGCTGTTGTTACTTTTTAACTTAGTATTTATCTTACAGAAAAAGAGAAAGCAGCAGAGGACGGTATAGTAGCAATAGGAACACTACCAACTATTTCTTATAGACGTCACAATACATTTGCTCATTTTACCTCTGGCTGTAAATTAGCAGGGTGACTTCTCTCTTATTTAGTCCATCTTTAAAAAGCACAGATTGGCTTTAAAAGATACATGAGTTTGCAGTGCTATCTCAAAGAGAGATGATGGACTCCATTTAAGATAATTTTTCAATACTGTTCAACGTTTCTGATAATTTTTTTTTCAGAACTATAAATTCACTCTTTAGAGAATAAATGAATGAGGCAAGGCTTTCAGATTTTGCAGCAGTGGGTCTTAAAATGTTAATTAATTTGTGATTCTTAAGTTTATTCAGGATCCTGGAATAATTTCAAATATTTTGAAGTAAGCTTTGATTATAATTTACATAGATATTTTCAAATATGATGGTAATTATTTCTATTACTTTATTGCTGAAGAATTTCTACTATTTTTATTGAGGAAAATTTAGTCTATTTAGACTATTAAGCACATCTTGTTGTCAACTTTTGAAACCATATTTCATACATCATCCAACAACATTAGGGAATAAACCTAACTGTTGTGGAAACTAGGCTTTAAAAGTGTTAGGAGAAGAGAAGTTTCTGCTTTCTATTAGAAGTTATGTTTTCCACGTTGATATAGAAATGAATGACAAGACCAAAGCACTGAAGTACATTTTTAGACTGTTTAGAATATCTAGATATGAGATAAAAGTGAATGTTTGTGTCTGATGTGCATTGTTTTTTCATTTTGGGAATCAGTTATTGTGAAAACAACAGCATGAATCACAAAACCAAGAAATGTGTATTTTCATGTGGCTTATCTATGTATTATAGGTACGGGTTTTGCAAAGTATGCTAATTTCATAGATTTCCTCAGTTTCTTGTGTCCTCATTTCCATGAGAACAGGTCTTTTCCTAGTGTACAATATAAATTTTTGGGAAGGCTAGCAGATAAGCACAGAGGAATATACAAACAAAGTGAGGTGCATCTGTTATTTGGAAGATCTTACGTTGAGTTAATGCCTCCCAACACTCAGTCAGCACCTGGTCTGCTCCCCACCACTACTGAGCTTTGGGGAAAAAACCTGGGGCATTATTTCATAGTCCCTTGGGATGGAGATTAAGTAGAAACTTAATTTCCTTTATACAAAGGGCATCTCAGTCATTGTTCTCATGACTCTATAACAGCAACATGCTCCATTGATTTATAATTTGCTTGTATTATTTGGCAGAAAGAAGCTGATATTTAAATTTGAGTTGAGTCTATAGTTTGGAAAAAGAGTACAGAGCTAAGTCTGATGGTTTTGTTCAGATCAAGATTCATTAGTGTCAGGGGTCTTGTGATGCACACACCTGTCCTCTAAAGCTCTCAAATCAAATAACCACATAATTCACAAAAAGCCACTAGTACAAAAATTGAAGGAGATGATTTCTCCTTTGGTGACATACAAATTAAGGTATCCTATTAAAAATCATGTAACCAAGCACTGGAATGACAAAAGACTGATAAATTTTGCTTTTTTCACATTTTCTATTGACTTTTAATAAATGCCTAATTCAGTTCTTGTAATGCAAATTGAATCAAGAAGAAAAAGTAGGTTAGAGGACCAGCCTGTGTTTATTGACGTGGTGCTATGATGAGATATAGCCTGTCAATGCTAGGTGCATACTTATGTGGCCATTCTGATGACATGAACATGAAAAGAATGATTTTGCACATGAGGTAATCACCTTGAATTATTCAAAGTGCAGCTTCTTCCTTCCATATCTATCATATATTACTGCTGGGTCAGATAAGTCGGTGTTACATGGTGGCGACATATTTCAGTCCAAAGTGGGCTTTTAAAGATGAAATATGAACCCCTAAAAATAAAATAGGAGTTTATCATGGGACCTTAAACTACAGAATCACTTGTAAGCATAATTAATACTGAGCTCAAAAATGGGCAATGTGCTGCAGTCCTCTACTGGAGAAGGAACATTACATGAATTAGAACGCCTCATGTAATGAAGAGAAAGAGATCTATTATTACCATAAACTCTTTCTGGTTCCATTATGTTCACCTTCAAATCTGTATCAAATACCATAGTAGTATCTATGGAAGGAATATGATCATTGCACACATGGTTGTCTCAGGAATTCTGAAATAAATACAATCCGTGCTAAAGTTGCAATATATAGTGAGAAACCAGACTTTATTTAATGGCCAAAAAAGAAACAAGTATCAGAAATTAGTGAAAGGGTGACATCAAGGATGAAATTTGGATAATTCTACCTGTGCTATATCTTTATGGGGGAATAAAATTGGACTGGCCTTGCCACTCATGCTACAAGGACCCTGATTAGAGAAGTTGAGAGCAGGTAACAGGAGAAGTGCTCTGAAGATCAGGCGTATTCATAGCTCCTTGGAAAAAGCACTTTTAACAAGAATTTACAAAAGAGGAACATCTTTTGTTTGACAACAGTGGAACACAATGTCAAACTTACCCTGATCCTCATCTATGGATTCCTGAACAGTGGATTCCACTTATACTTGACCCATCAAAACACAGCTCTGAGTTTTTCCACACACCTTGCATTATTCTTGTATTCATACTTTTAATTCTGTGTGTCCTGTCACATATATTACTCACAAAAGACAGAGGCAATATTTTGCTGCATTTATGTGTAAACAGAAGCACATCTCAAGTTTGTTGCCAATTTCATTTAAGTCAGCTCTAGGTCTTTCTTACCATTCACAGATATCAGCACAGCCTAACTGGAATACCTGTGTGAAATGTGAAAATTTTTTATTTGAAAAATGACATGCATGAAATATAAAATATTTATTTTTAAAAAAACCTACATATTTTTCTTCTTTTCTTTTAAATTGTCTTTAAAAGTGAAGCACAGGGAGAGGTGATAGTAAATCTTACTATTTGGAAAAAATGATAAGACAAAAAAACCCCTTTCATTTCTTTTTGGAAAATAGATTCCCACTAACCTCTTACATCTTCAGCAATCTCCACGTTACATGGAGCATGTGGTGTAGTTGTCCCTCACTTTCATGTATTTATCCAAGTGTTCTTCATAATTTTTTTTTCAGTTGTCATTTATATTCTCCCTGGCCACAAAACACCAGGATTCTCTCCTGTATTAAAAAAATACAGTTCTCTAATGTATCGTAACTGCAGAAAATTTCCTTAGATCATTGCATCTACAACAACATTGCAACTGCAAAATTGCAAACATGGAAGTACAAGAATATGCATAAGCAGCAAAGAATCTCAAGTAAGTGTCTGAATTTTGAAGGACATATTTTATATCTATGATATACCGCTTGACAGGAAAGTGTTCCTAAATACTTATTTATTTTCCTTGACATTCCAGTTGGTTTTAGTAAAAACTTTCCTTTAGTACTTATACTCTGTCTTGCTTTTATCCATCATGTCTGTAATGATGTTACTACTTTTCGAATACAGCCTTCACTTTGACTGAGCTTCATTTCATTCCTGATTTCTCTAGTCTGACTCTCTTACTGTACCTGTAAGTTTGCAATGTTCGTCTTGTTAAAGCATCTATTTTTTTTTTCATTTTCTTTGAGACATGGAGCACTTGAATGTACAAAGGCTGAAGCTTGAAGTCTGGTATGGTTTGGTACAGTGTCCTTTTATCAGACAAGCATTACCCAGCTGTTAGGCACATGCAACTGCATAATTACTGTCATAATTCCTATCTATCCTCAAATACGTGGAAATCTCTGCAAATCACTGCAAAAGCGTGAGTGCCTAAGAGTGATTTTGAACATTCAAAGGTATTGAAATTTCTAAGATCTCCGTTTAAAAGTTACATTCACTCCATCAAACATTCAAATATGTTTAAAAGCACCATTCAACAGTCTCACTCATCTTTCACCTTGGAGAGGAGGAACTGGGGACAGGATTTTCTTAATTTACCTTCTAAAATGTCTTAAAACTTTGATTTAAAAAAACCTAAAACAAACCTTAAGCCTATGCCTATTGTTTTATTATTCTGCATAGGTTTGGGTCCCTTATTGAGGGTCTTAGAAACAATGATTTTTATATCATCTGTAACCTTGGAGAGATTCTGCCCCTTGCTTCCTGTCTACCTGAGTTTGAAAGGCTCTGGATGGCCAGAGCACCCTCTGCATCTCTGACACACAGCCCCTTGGTGCAGATGGGCTTGTATCTGTTCCTCCCCCATGGACACAGCTGTCGAGCATTTTTCTATTATCTACTGCTTTTTCCTCCTTTTTCTCTGTTCTGGAACTACTGGCACTCTTTTATTTGCTGCCACGTTTTTATTTCTTGACACATTTTTCAACTTCTGGATACTGTTCCATGATCCCCATCCAACCCATTCCCTCTTACACCAACTGATCTGTTAGTTAGCAACAACTTGCCTTGTCTACATCCTCCCTCCAAAATATTTTTGCTATTTTGTATAATTTAAAGTTTTTTTAAGCTTTCTTTCAAGGATTTTCTCTTTTTCTTCAAGCCTTTCTCAGTAATTTTTCAATCATATCCAAAAGTCACAAAGCCGGTTATGTATAAGGGTTACAAATGTAAGAAAGCAGTTTAGCTTGTCACTCTTCTGAAAGCACATCCCCACCTGTGGGAACTGTGTGGGCCATATGTGGCTGCAATGCTTCTCAAGTTTTATCATATCTCAGGTAAGATGCTGTAGGCCACAGCCTTGACCAGACAATTCATAAAGAAGTGTGACAGAGGAGATGGAGAACCCTGTCATCCTTGTATTCTATATTGCACATTGTCACCCTGTCAAGTCAAATCTAATATAAATGAATCACATTAAACAGAAAATGTGGATTTCTATTGGACAAGCTAAAGGAGCATAACATCTTCAATTAGACTAGCTACCTAAAATTAGCTGCTTACACAAGCAAGTATCCATGGTCAATTTGCCTGCCTGAAACGGAAAATCCAGTAAGATGTGTTAGGTTATAGATAGTCCCAGAGTGAATGCAAGGCTGTAACTCGCCCAATGGGCCATACTGACGCCACAGGGAGCCAAAATTAATTCAGCTGTATATCCAGTTTGTGGTCTTCTCTTGGTGTCTGATGTATAGGACATATTTTAACCTTAAATGGTTTATACTTATCATCAATATTTCAGTTATTTGGTTAAAAAAAATGGTAGAAGCTGAGGTCCGTCTTGCAGACACCTTCTTCAATCCTGTGCTGGTGTGAAATCCCAGCTATGAAAAAATGATTACAGGCTGCATAGGTCTTTGATTTTTGTTGGTTCAGTGCACAGTAGGAACTTATTTTCTATAAGTTTATTAGGATGAAATAAAGGGAGAAAAGACAAATAGAGTGAATATACTTCAGAGACACATGAGCAAGGACATAAAGGGCTTTAGTGTGGAAGATAAGGAAGGAGGGTTTCTAGGTGCCCTCACCCTGAAGCTGGGGCTGGATATTGCTGAGAACTTCACCAGGCAGGGTGAAAGCTCACGACCAGGTGATTGCAGAAGTGTGGCTGCATGTTCCCTTCTCAAATGGACAATACCAGACCAGTTCTTGGCACCCCTGTGCACCTCGGGTATCAAGGGTTCAGACAATCATTACCCAATTACTGACTTAGGGACGTGCAAATCTGCTTCTCAAGGCTAGGTTAGCTCTTGCTATCAGTATGGCAGAAAGAAATTAAACACACACTAAAATCGTAGCAAAGATTACCAGATATTTCTAACCTTCACAGGGAACCAAAGCTCAATTCAGAGAGATTGATTGCTTTTCTTACCAGTTACCTTCTGGATCTTCAGAAACTTAAACAAAATTTATGAAGCTGAAAGTCTCTAACATTCCCGTTTTAAAAAGTCTATCTTCCTTCTGTAAAGATCAGACCTATAATAATTATAGAAATAATAAATAACAATTACAAACCAAATAATAATCCAGTTCTCACAACATTAATTTCCTTTAGGCTTATGAAGCCATGATTGTGTGATTGACACAGAAAGCTCTGTAACACAATTCACTAAATATCTGCTCTCTCACTTTTCTAGTTCTCTTTCCTGTCAGGCTTCTTCTCCCTCTCTTTTGACTATTCCTGGTAGCTCACCGTTTTTCAGTTCTCTTTCCTTCTGAGAGTAAATTCCTTCAAGTTACTACAATCACTTTTGTCTTACATGGGCTATTTCCATTTCCAGTAATAGCTCAAACTCCTTGATTATCCTAAACCTCAATTAGTCTGGCAGCTTAATCACTTCTAGAGAAATCCACTTCCAATAGAAAAGAATAAGCAGAATAAAGACATAAAGATTTTGAGACCTGAGGGGAACATGATGATCATGTAGTTTGACCTGCTGCACAATGTAAAATATCTTCTACTGATTGCAGCATCTGGTTCTTCATCAAGCTTTAAATCTCTCACTGCAGTGATGTGTATTGAGTGAAGGGTTTTTTCTCGTTAGTCTTTCTAATAAGTCATGCCTTCCAATGGTGTGAATTTTCTCTTTAAAAGGGAAGTTGATAAATATCAGAACTTGTCCTGTGACTTTTACAGAGTGGTCCTGCTAATACATTAGGAAAAAAGAATGGCCATGGGCAAAGATTAAATACTTTGGGCATAAGGTGAACAGCAAAACATTGTTTTATTTATTGTAATTGGACAAAGACAAAGAAGAACAGATGAATCCAGAGACAGAATTGCAATACCTGATGAGACAGTATGTGTTTATTGGGCAGGTGGACATCCCCTTTCAAATGCCTGTCTGCATCTGCTGTATGACAGAAATGCAGGCCTTTTGGACACAGAACAGGGCAGAAGGCATAAAGAAGTAGCTTCATATGCCAGAAATAATGCACTGAGCCTCCTCTGTCCACTGCAATACAATGCTGAAGGAGCAGTTGGAGAACACAGCATCAGACAAGTTTGACAGTTCTTGTGGTGGAATTTATCCATCCTGCTGGCTGCAGACCAGTTTGAAGAACTGCTTCAGGGCTCAGGCCCACGAATGACTTACAGTAGCCCATCACGAATTTTTCCAGATTGAGTTCACCATTCCTATCCTAGGACAGCAGTCTGGAATGAGATGAATGGTGGCAAGGGTGCCTCTGTGCACTGACTCTGCCTCTGTCTCTGACTCTCTGAAGGGAGCCTAAATTACCTTGATTAAGTCTGCCTTTTGTTTGAGATGAATTTCACCTCATGAGGTGTGAGCTCATCCCTGTTGTGCTGCTCGGCTTAAGTATCAAAGGTTTGCCCTGAACAAAGGAAGGTAACACGCAGCAACCTTGACAGAGATGATGAGCAGAAATATAATAGGGAGCTACAATCTGACTGTCAGATCTTTACAGAATGGAGTTCTGAGTTCTTACAACGCTTTGAGAATAAGCTGGACCTTTTTCTGTTGTGTCATCTTTGTTGTGAGAGCAGAAATTTTTTATACATAGCACTTTCAGACATAATTCATTTGAACACTGTACTAGCAAAATAGATAATGAAGACCTTCAAAACTATATTTGTGATCTAAAACCAGAAAAAGGCTTTTAATAACAACATCCTTTATCACTTTCTTGGCACAGGTATGCAATATCTTTGGAAAGCTCCAGAAAATCCCTCAACTGCAGGAAGAGTTCAACCCAGCTTGGATCCCACAGTTAAATCATTCAGTGAGGTTCAGAGGAGACTAAAAATCTCAGTGGAAAGTTTGCTTTAATCACAGGGAATACTTTTTTCCCACGTACTAGACTGGAAAAGAAAAATAAGTTGTATACATAAAAAAAGAACGCTGTCATTTTCCGTTTCAGTATCTTTACTGTTTCTAATCCAATACCCCCAGCATTTTTTGACAATTTTGCTTAGGATTTTTAACAAGCTAGTTGAAAACAGAAACAGGCTGCAATCATTTTTTAAATTCCTTTAGACTTTATCTTTTGTATTTTCTTCTCCCTCTACCTCCCATAAGTATAAAAATAGAATCACAGAATATGCTGAGTTGCAAGGGACCCACACGGATCATCAAAATCCAACTCCTGGCTCTGCACAGCACCACTCCTGAGAGTCACCCCATGTGCCTGAGAGCATTGTCCAAATGCTCCCGGAACTCTGGCAGCCTTGGGGCTGTGAGCATTCCCTGGGGAGCCTGTTCAGTGCCCAGCCACCCTCTGGATGAAGAACCTTTCCCTGATATCCAACCTAACCCTCCCCTGACACAACTTCAGGCCATTCCCTCGGGCCCTGTCACTGTCACCACAGAGCAGAGATCAGTGCCTGCCCCTCCTCTTCCCCTCAGGAGGAAGTTGTGACTGCAGTGAGGTCTCCCCTCAGTCTCCTCCAGGCTGAACAGACCGAGTGCCCTCAGCTGCTCCTCACACGGCTTCTCCTCCAGACCCTGACAGAACTATTATTATGAACTTCTTATTTTTAGTGTTTCTTTGGCAAACTGCTCCCCTCTTAGTTTCTCTGAAGTTACAAGAAATCCTATGTTGAAGTGGAGAAGGAGGTTCCAGAAAGAAAACAAAATTTATTTGAAATACTTGTGAGTAATGCCATTTGTTTGTGTGCAGATCACTTGAAGAGTAGGTTGCTCAGGAGTTTGCTGTTGTATTTCATTCTACCACAGGAAATCTTTTCTGGTTAAAACTCTGGGACTTTTTCCAAAATCATAATTAACTACATTATTAACATCTAAAAGAGATTTATATTGTTTTTATATTAATTTCTACAAGTAGCAGAAATTATTCAAGGTTATTTTCTGACTGAAAATGTGATACATACTTTTGTGAAATGGGATAATATATATGGTAATATAAATAGAATGCCTTCCAAGTTTTCTTACACCCTGCACACAGCCATTTCATATTTCATTTAAAGAAAACAGACACAATTGTTGTCAAAATGTGAAGCTTCTAGTATTTATTTTCATACTTCTTAAACTGATAGTGCAATTAAAATTATATTAAGAAAATGAACAGTTGATATGAACCAGAGCCAGATATTGTTTGAGGCTCAGTTGTTTTATTGGTATTATACATAGAAAGGAAAAGATACTCTCTATACAATAAATCGTGCTATTATTAGCATCAATCATTGAAGTATATTTTAATCACACAATCTTCCCAAAGCTCACTTCAACCAGAAGAATTCTCCATACCAAAGTCAAATTAACATCCTCATAACACCAAGAAAGGTAGTGGTGTAAAGGTATTATTGTTTTCTTTGGTAAGTTTACTTCTCCATGACAAGAAAGTCAAAGATATTCATAAGTTAGCAAATGATGAATAAATCATAAAGGTTTTTCTAATTGGAGTCTTCAAATTTTCAGCATCCTTGAATGTATCCATTTATAATTCTTCATGGAACTGCCAATAATAAAAAGGAAGGAATATATAATGCTGATTCAAAAGTTGAAAAGTGACGTGAACATTGAAAAACAATCAGACAGTACTATTTTGAGACTTTTACTTACCAGCAGTGTGATTTCACATAGTTGCCAGAGCTGCTATGAAGACTGGGCAAGGGGTCTGTAGAGTATCCAGTGAACAATAAAAGTCTCCATAGAATTTCAGCCTCTAAAGGGACACAATCCCAACTGTGCACAGTGTGGAGGATCTGCTTCTCATGAAATTAACAGGAATGCCAGGCATGAGCACCTTTCCAAATAAAACTTCCAAGTCTATGCCTTGTTTTCTTATAAGCAGAAATGGACAGGCCTGCCCTGTTCCAGTCAGCTTCCTAAGATGTTAGCTCAGTCAAGCTTTAGAAACCTCCTTCTCTCTAATTTTGTAGGGAAGAATTGCTTTTCTGTGGACTGCCTAGGTTTCAGAACACTGATATTATGTTGTAGCAAAACCTGAATTTTTCATGGCATTAAGACAGCTGTTACCATTCAACATTACCTTCACAAGTATGGGGTTTTACAGCCTTGAAGATAAACATATCAAACTGAAAACAATTAGAAATTAAGCATACATTCTTTTAATATTGGTAATGTCTGTACTGCTCAGAAATTAAAAAAAAAAAAAGGAACCATTCAAACTACCTTTATGCCAGTTATAGGTTTGAGAAAAAATAAAAGCAAGAAAAATTAGATTCACTTGACTGAAGTTTATAGGCTTGCTCCAGGATAACAGAAAGTTTGAGGAATTTGAACTACTGCTTCAGTGACAACTGTGTTAGATTCTGAGTGTGTGGTATTGTGCCAGCATCTGGTCTGAATGAGGGACAATACAGCTATAAAATGTATTAATTGGAGATGTCTAAGTGAGTCAAGAGAATCTCAAGTTTATAGAGTTCTTTAATGATGATAAATGAAACATTGCTAAGTGCATTGAAACACTATATTTCCTTCTCCCTTTTTTTCTTCCTGAATATTCACCCCCTCTGGAACACAAATTCCCAACTGGAAAAAAAAAAAAGCATTTAGAGAGGAGAATTCAATATCTTCATTCCCCAGAATTTTTTGGTGAAAGAGAGGCGATAATTATCTCATATGTTCTCTGGTTTTAATCAAGAAATAAAAAATATTTTCAATGGCAAAAAGAAAAAAGGTAGTTCAAATAAGACATTAAGAAATAAGGTTTTAAGTAGTTTTCTTTCTTCCACTTAGGTACTGACTGTGCCTTAGATTTTCACAGATGTATTGGATAACCTTACCTAATGAGGGAAACACCTAAGGGAAGTGCTGGACAACCCCCCAGGTCAGCAGTTATTCCTGTTTCCTGGCTGTTGTAATTCTATTCACATTCTTTTATAGTCCCACCCAATTAAGCAGCCTGTAATTCAATTCCTTTAATTCAAAGGGATATCCATTACCACCATGTGTACCCAAGGACCTTCATTTCTCACACAAACTCTGGAATCCATTGTCAGTGGCCTCACAGATTAAATAAAGAAAAAAATAAGACTGAAAGGGCCAAAAAAGTAAATTAGCAACAGCCACCTATATAAAAATAAACAGTCACACAAGCAAAGGAATTGAAAGTAGACATAGAGATCTGTCCAAAGTCACAGGAAACCTGGAACACTGCATACTGATGACAGATTAAAAACTGAACTTTTCAAACTGGATGCCTCTTAGCCACTGATAATGCAGAAAAGCTACTGGACCTGTTCGCTGGATAACAATCACATGGAAATCACAGTAAACCTTGGTTTGACTTATGCAAACATATTTATTTAGTTCACCTCACCCTGGGATTTCCCATAGTAGGTTTGACAGGAAACCGATTAATTTAATGAACTTTCCTTGCATTTACCTTGTGATTATTAAGGGCAAATGAATGTTTCATTTTGTCAGTCTATGGACTTCAGGTAATATATCCCACAACAGCTGTCAGCTTCACTTAGAATATAATCTTTAATTCATAGGAGAACAAATAATGGAGAAAAGATGTTGGTGGCAATTATAAACATTTTTTTGCAACCGATTGCCTTAGGTACTTCTCTAACCTCTTCACCCCCCAAAAATCCATATATTCTTTGATCTAGCCTCAGTTTTCTCTTGCTACCTCTCAGAACAGAGGGCTGCTCAATAATATCCCTCCGTAGGATGCCTGCCCTTCCTGCAGCTGCCCTGCTGCTTGCTCAAACCGTGGCTTCACTCACCTTCAAAATTTCGATTAAAAACTTTCTTGTTGTTCCCAGGATCTCAGCTACAGGACGAGAAGCCAAACAATGCTGATTTTGATCTTCATTGCTTTGAGGGAATTCTTGCAAAATGCAGAACTGCTGAAGTTCAGCTTTCACTTTGATAAAAGCTCTAGGTCGGTGATCTTTCCTAATGGCCTGGCTAGTATTGAAAATCATAGGAGAGGTTTTTATGTGAAAGAACTTTATTTACTTTCAGATTAATGGGTAATTTATTGGCAGCTGTTCTCTTCCTTCTCTCTAATGGCTATGAACGTCTGTACAAATAGTTTTGGTGCTGAGAGTATTTATTCAGTCTTGCAAAACCAAAGAAATGAAGTTAAACCACCTGGTTGAAATATATCCTTTCTTCTGACCACAGCATGTGATTTAGTTAGAAAATAATAAATACATGTAGTTTTATTTCTCCTTACTCAGCTTTCTCATCATTATATCCTGAGCAAGCCATTCTTATCAGCTGCTGAGGAATCTGGCACAAAGGAATGTTAATCTAAGAGGAGACTGAATAGGAGAGGAATTCAGAAAAGATATTGGTGTTATTAAGACTGTTTCAGTGTGTGGGAAGAAAACATGCTGTTAAGAGGCTCTGGCATTACTGGAATTTGCAGGTAAGTTCTGTGTCAGTAATTTTGAAAGCTCCAAAATAGAGGTTTTCATATATAAATTTTTTGAAATTTTTAATGCTTGGTAAAGACAGACCTACCCATGAGGATGGATAAATATGTTGTGAACACCTTTGAAAAAAGAGCAATAGTGATCTGGAGATATATGGACCAACAGGAATTGCATACAAAGCCTCTGTGAGGTATGTAAAATGCTGATCTGCTAATTTTATCCAATGACNACAGGAATTGCATACAAAGCCTCTGTGAGGTATGTAATATGTGAGGTATGTGAGGTATAAAATCTGCTAATTTTATCCAATGACATAATTCTGTGTGAAATTTCACCATAAAGGTTTTTCAAGAACTAGATCTGTGTTTCACAGAAAGTCTATTCTGAAAAGCAACCTTCGCTGTGGAATCACTCTCAGAACCTTTTGATATCTACATGTTGTTGTCACTCATCCCCCTCAGCATATTGAAGGACACCCGCTCAATCCCTTTATTTTAAATACACTGATACACATTATCACCTCTTTTTTCCATCCTTTGCAGAAGTTTGGTCCAGCAGTCTCAGTTGCCTTCTCAGAGGAAGTTACACAAAGAAATTTAAGAAAAGTTCTTTTTAGCTAAAACTCAGAAACTGGTTTTTTTTTTTCACGTTGATTACTTAAACAGTGCTCAGCATTCATTTTCAAAGACCAAACAGGATATTCACAATTTTTTATGATTTTTCATCTTGTTTCTAGTATCTTAAAACAATCCAAACAAACAAACAAAAACCCCCTTCAGAAATCACTAGATTTTACTTACGTTTTACTTCCCCCCACGATCACTAGGTCTAACCCTGAAAATGAAATATATATCATGTTGAGAATACAAGCATTTTAGTGTTGTGATATGGCAGTGTAAAGGAAAGATTCTAATTTGTTTGTAAACTGATGCACTTCTACTGTTTCTACTGAAATATTGAAGCTTCCTGTTGATTGTAAAGAATTTTTAAAAAAAATTGATTTAGAATGAAATGAGATGACATACAAACTGGGGAAAAAAATAAAGAGGTGTGGTTTAATTCAAATAAATAGCATTACCTATCCTTAAAATGAAAGGTAATCTACCTTTATACCCTATCACAGCAGAGAAAGACATATTTTTAAAGTCATTAACAATGAGCAATACCTGATAAAACACACACTAATCAGGCTGGCACCATGACACTACTACAATCCTGGAAAAATACTGTTGACATTATATAGGGGAGTAACATAAGTAGGAACAGCTGACTTTTGAAGGACCGTGCCACTTGCAGAAATACTTCATCAGTACACATATAAACTATTGAAAGTTAAGACTATGCAGACTCTCACAGCAAAATATAGGACCAATATTTGATTAAGGCCTAGGCAAAGAAAGATTACCTCATTATTTACTCAGTGAAAGAAAATCAATTTCTGCAACATAATCCTATCGACAAAACCTGCATGGATGCATGGCCTGTGATCAACATAAACAATTACAGCACTAAAATAAATAAGCATTCAGACATTGAAAAATAGAAACTAGTCATTTTGGTTTCACCATTTAAATTGTCACACTCTTATGCCAAATGATCATCAGGTTGACAAGTATTTATTTCAATTAATTCATGAGAATGAAGAGAATTCTGATTCATGTCTGCTGCCCTTCAAAAGTACTCCAAGCTGTAACCAAAGGACTCTTAACACTGGTTCCTCCTAAAAGGAATACTACTGTTTTTATCACTAGAATGTAGCACAGAAAATAGCAGATGAGGCTATTTTTACTGCATGCATACTGAAATAACCAGCACTTTCCACATTAGAGTTTCTAGAGTGGATGATCCAAACCTGTTTGGAGGCACAATAGTTTCTTAAGCAATGTAAGACATGGACACTATAAGTCAGCTCCGTGAGCTTATACAGTCAAACACTTTAAAGTAGAATAACTTTGTCTATAATCTATACAGAGATGCAGGGGACAGACAGAGATACATCAGAATAGTGAATATATATTCAGAATAGTGAAATATTTAGTCCTTTATCGACTGTTACTCGACCTACATTTTAATTTTTATCCCTGAAGGAAAAAATAATAATTAGGCAATCACCTTAAATTTTCTCACCAGTCTGCTTAGTTGTTCCCCATCTTAGTAACTTTTAAATCACAAAAGCACTACGTTCCTATAATTTGTGAAGTAACTTGAAGGAACTCTACTTCAAAAAAAGGCTAACTTACATGTTTCTGTCTTTTTAGACATGAGAAAAATCTGTACTGGTACCTATTCCCGAGACCCAAAGGCAGACTTTGTTCTATTTTTAGTTGGCACTGAGAATTCTGTGTGGGATGTGTTCTTGTGCCACAAACAGGAAGGATTTAAACACTTATTCTTGGGGCTTTTGCCTTTCTGAACCTTTGAGAAATGCCTCACTCTCTGATAATCCCGGAAATGCTTTTGCAGTATCTGGATGTTCTCCAAGGAAATTTTCAGGCAGCCTTCGAAGTCTTTTTAAAGACTTTGGAAAGGGAGTAACATCAGGTTTGATCACGTAAAAAGTAAAAAAAATCAACAGAAACCCATCAGCATTTAGATAAATGGTGTGAAAGGATCAAAAACTCCATCAGCTCTGGGGGATTCCTCAAAAGCCTCATGAGCCATTAAATGATATCACAAAGGCAAATTTATTACAGACAATAGCCTAAAAGCTAATTATATCACAATACAGAATTTACTGTGAATCTAATACTTATATTTTTTCATTTCCTTCACCTGTTCAGTGACTAATTCCTGGATAATTCAACAAAGCTAAGTACTTCAGTATTTTCCACACCAGGAAGGGATTTTGGAACATCGTACATCTGTTCATCATGCAATAAAGAATAAAAACTGAGAGAGAACTGTCCTAACATAGAAATTGGAAGTTGGTGCTGCATCCATCAGAAATCTACATCATCAATAAGAAATATAAAAAGATGAATAAGACAACTAGGAATGCATGAAGACATGTAAAGTGTTGGATATCAGAAGTTTCAAAGAAGTAACAGTGTGGGTGGTGTAAGGGTGGCTTTGAGAATTAACTTTCTTATTAACTTTTAAAATTAAACTCAGCTAAAGTGAATCATGGAAAAGTTTTTAATGGCTCACAAATTTAACTGAATTACTTCAAAATGCTGTAACACCAATTTACTCTTTTGTGATTTATTTCACATAAAAAGGCTTTAGAAAAGACGCTGTTAGTGTCTGTTGATCAGTCTTGGGAAGAATAGCATAATTTAGGGGATGAATCCATTTAGAAGAAATATTAAGTGACATTAAAATCTGTCCTTCAGACTTTTAAGGCTACCTTGAATTTTGAACACAGCAACAGTTGAAATTTCTTTCCTCTGCAGAGCTGAACCTAAACTTGCATGCTACCAAGGAAATAAGAGAAAAGAAGGATGAAGATGAAATTTAGGAAAAATAAAACAAATTTTAAGGTGGGTTACAAGATACAATATAAATAAATGGCACTTGAAATAAGAGGAATTATCATATTAGGGAAAAGAGTTTTACTTGCAGAAGATATGTTTTGTTTATGTTAATCCAGACTAGAATTCCATTTTTTTCCCCACTAAAATCAAGTTAGAGTGCATTTACCATTATCTACCTACTGTGTTTAGTTGAATCTGTCAGCAGAAAAGAGCATTTCAAAGTTATTTTTATTTAACAGACATGTTCAATATTACGGGACAAAGGAACTGAGATATGAGTTGATGACCTAATGAAATCAGTTATTAGGCCTAAATAAAGAAAAGTCTATAGGTGTAAATCTCATAAAGACCCTCACATGAAAGGGGCATGGAAAGACTCCACATCATGTCCTTTCAGGAAAGAAGGAGGATTTTAAATATTTGCAGTATTTTCTGCTATTAAACACTGAGCTCGTTTTCCCTCTGGTAAGATGCAAATACATCACATAAGCAGAAGCAAGCCAGTCCTCTTGCACCTGGCCCCTAAGCGGGATCTTATTTACCCCCACAACTTAAGCAGCAGACAAACCTTAAGGCAGCAGGTGAAGAAGATGGAAATGGAAACATCTGGGATGACAAGAAGTAGGTTCTTTGTGACATGCTGGATGCGTGAGCAAGGAGTAAGCTAACTGGCACAGAGGATCCCTAGAAAGGCATTTTTTCTGCACCCTTCAACAATACACATCTTTGGATTTCACCACAGTAGTGAGGGAAACCTAATTCTTTACAGTGAAGGCAGCCAGCTTCCTTTGCCCTTTCCCTTCCCACCAGTGTAAGCAGTATTGGTCCCAGCACAGATCCTTGAGGGACATAACGTTTCCATGTGGACACAGAGCTGCTGACTGGAATTCTCTGGAGCAGCCACCCAGCCAATTCCTTGCTCATTTACTACTGCTGCATCAAATCCATCTGTCTCCAAATTAGAGGTAAGAATGTTGTGGCAGACCAGAGGCCATTTAACCAGAACTGCCACATTCATGTAGTTCCAAAAGTCTTTAACTTGATCCATGAATGTTTGGTAGAACTGCTAAAAAAAATTGATCTTCATATTGATAATTCCATATCCTCAAAATTTACTTCGTTCACTGCAGAAACATCCAATGGGAAATGCTCTGTTTCACACTGCAACCAGTTGATGATTTTGTGAAGGTCTTAGCAATGTCAGCTTGGCTGTCCTAAAGAACTGTTCTGTGTGTGGTTGTGTCATGAGGGTCTCAAGGGTAGTACCAGTACTCTGGGACTGATCCTTGCACAAGCATGTGTGATATCTGTGGCTTGGGAGGTCACCACTCGGACCAACTCCGTGTCTGCAAATGGTGATACTTTGTCCCAGCCTTTGATTCAAAACCTTGATTGACAGCAGGTAAGTTTTTTAACACACATTGAGGAAATATGTAAGAAATGCATGATAATTGATGCTGCTGAGAAAAACTGCATGCAGGGGAAGAAGCAGTGCCCTTCTATGACTCTCTCTTTCCTATAAAAATTTTACTCTTTCTAAAACCAAAATATCAGAGAAAGAAAAGACATTCCTGGTTTCTACCTGCATCTATTCTTTTTCTGTTCATTATATTCTTGAGCCCTGGTCTGGCCACATAAAAATGCCTCTTTCCTGAAGAGTTGTCCCCTATTGTTGATTCATCTCTTATAGGAATCTAGTTTATTCTTTTTTTCTCTCTGGGTCCTCTATGTAATAGAGTTCCAAGAGCATCCTCCACACCGAGCAATTTTAATTGTTGAAATGTAGCCTTAACCTTCCTTCCTTGGAAGGATTTTATTTCTCATCTGCCTCTTACTGGGATCTGCCACAACAGTTGTGTGAGGGATGGATGGACAGCATTACATAAAGAGGGAATGCAGTCACACTGTAGCCACATCAGGCAGTGCTGCAGTGCAGCACAGTGGGGGCCAATGTGCAGAACAAAGCAGTGGTGAGGATTCGACAGTGCTACTGATGCATTCCAGGGGGCTTCCTCTGGGTTCGCCCCGGTCTGGCCAGTTGAACCAATCCCATCAGCACTTGGAGAGCATCAGGTACATTTCTGGGGATAATATTTCAATCTAGCTTCACCCAGAATAATCTAGTTTTCACAATCCAAAACCACTCTGCAAACAGCCTGTGAGGATATTGAGTTGAACTGAAGTACTGACTGGACTGCGGTATTAAACTTCCTCCTTCCCCACCTTTCTTTATTCTTCTGAATTGGATGTGAAACCAGCTCTCTAAGATAAATAAATAGAGTATTCCCACGAACAATAGCACCTGTGATGGTGGAAGGCATAGCTGAGGTAATATTTTCAGCTGTACTATACTTTTCTTCTCTTGATTTTCTTCTTGATATTTGCAGAAGCAATAGTAAAGCATGGCTTGAAGCATTTTTCAAAAAAATGTCACGCAAAGACACACATCACAAGACTAGAAGAAAACAGCTAAATCATTGTGAAAGAATGTGTACCCAGGAAAACAAAATATATTTCAAATATCATCTTTAAATTTGACATTTATTATACCTATATACTATTTTGAGTGTTTCTGGACTACTAGGAATGGCTTGTTCATTGGTATCAGAGAACAAGCTGTTTCTTAAGAAATACGATCAATAAATTGAACTGACAGAGCTGTCTAAGTTAAAAAGAAAGGAGACTAGTGAATGCATAACTGTCACCTAAACAAGTTAGGAAGGAATGAAATAGCACCAGCTATTAAATGAAGCTAGACTTTAAGTGTAAATTGGCAAGTCAAAGATAGTAAATATTTATTCATAGCATCCTGGACAAGACATATGAATCAAAATTTGCATTTTAGCTGGTGTGCATAGTATGAAGAAAACAGAAAAGTGAGAGTGAAACTTGAAAATTGTCACTTAGAAGTTCCAGAAAATAGGTACGTCAATTAATATATGGACAAAGGTGATTTTTAAAGTAACAGTCTGTAGACATGTAGGGAAACACATTCCCTTTAAGAAAAGACCTATCTCTAGCTTCGGAGAGGGGCCTTTAAGCTGTCCTCAGAATGGGTTTGCTCTTCGTACTGAAATTACTGCTTTTACTTTCCATCTCACCTGCAATCAAACACTGATGAACCCAACAGGGAGAATGACAAATGAAAATTCCAGAACACACTAGAAAGAAAGTGGCCATTTCCACCTCAAGTCACTGCAAGAAATTGTGAAGAAAACAATCAGTTAAAAACGAATTTGATTACTTTATTCCTGCATAAATGTCACTGGCTTTATTACAGTGTCACAATTTTTTCTTACTGATAATGCTATTTCTTTGAAAGTGGCTTTGTAGGAAAAAAATATCTGAGTTGAAGCAGTAATGATCACACATATTCCTATTTTATGGGGAAAATAACACAGCCTGAGGCTGTACTGTAGTAAGTTGCCTTGTTCTGGGTATAAAATTTGCCTCTTACTACCTCCAAAAAAACCCAGACATTCAGTGCAAGACCTCCTTTGGGTCATGTAGAATATGTGTCAGCAGAGACACATTATTGAACGTATGCATGATATATAAACCTGCATCCAGCCAGTATCTCTTAACAGTTCAGGAGATTTGATACTTCCCTTTTGATTTTTCTGCCCTGTCTTACCTTTCCTTTTTAAAATCCATAGTTTCCAAGCAAAAATTTAGAATATAAAAATGACACATTATCATGGTTTGAACATATAAAAGGCAGTTCAGACTTCAAACTTTCAAGAACCTCATTAAAGCCTTACATGTGTGTTTGCTGCTGCACCTTTTTGTGTGCATAAATAGGCTGAGATCAGCATACTCATGACTGGCTGTGCTAAGGAAGGAAAGGAATTCAAAACACAGGAACTGGATAAAGGACGAAATCAGATTCACAATGCAGCAGTGCACATGCACTTCTCAAACGATAAAAAGTGTAAATTGGCAATAAGTTTTCAGAAGGAAGATGAGGTCATCTTGCCCTTGTGTGCTATTGAAAGCTCTCAGTCATATAAAGCTGAGGATATTCTAATAGGTTGAACTTGTTGGTTGAAAAACTTTCTCCCACAGTGGATCCAAATTAAGATTTTCCTGACCTTGACAGAAAGAAGCAATTAACTAGGAGTTTTCATTCCTCTACGGCCAACTTGAGGTTGGTCAGGCATGCTATTGCAGTATCTTTGTGAAGCAAACATAGCAAAAATAGACTAACTTCTGAAGAAAAAAATACTGAATGCTAGGAAACTGCCTGTGTAATTTCAAGCCCTAGGTCTTCCCAGAATTACGGGGTTTTTTTCTGCATACAATTTCACAATTAAAACCAAAAGATCATACAACTCCATTAACCCAAATAATATCAAGTTCTTTTTATGTATAAAAATTTACACTATAAACCCCCTAAAGAAATTAAGATTTCTTATTCCTAATCTGTAATCATAATTGCTGTTGAAATGGGGTGAATTAAACTAACCACATCCAAGAAAAAATTTAGAAAACATACTCCTTATCTACAAAAGACAGGCTATTTACTAATTTAATCAACTAAAAAAATATATAAAATAATAATAAAAAATAATTTAACTCAGGACTTTTTAGGCGTTTTCATTAGTGCAGACCTTAATCCATATGGCCCTATTTGAGGAAAAATGTGGTCATACCCTTTGGAAATTCTAGAGCACAGGAGAATGAAGTGCTATGTACAGATATAGCCCAAATAGCTCTTTGTGAACTACTTAACACAGTGAAATCAGTAACAGTTTTGATGGTGTGGCTTTCCAATCTGCTGCTGGGCTGAGCCACACCAATACAATTAACCCGGAGTAGTGATATCAGAGGTAATCAAGTCAGTGCCCTCCTTAGCTCTGCCTGTGTTAAATTGTGAAACGTGTTCAGATAGCACTGTGTTAAAATATGCTATCTCACATTGAGAATCTTAACACTATTATGGGAACCAGTTGCAACCCCAGACCCAAACTTTGTCAATTTCTGTGGAATTTCCAAAGTAAATTCTGAGACCAAGGTGGATTCAGGTAGACTTCATCTGGATTTTCAGTATAATCTTATTAAATTTTTTGTTAGCATTGTTTTTCATTTTATTCAAAGTCTGGTACTCCCTCTTAATATCTTTTTCCCCCTTAAATCTGTACCTTTTTATGAAATAATAGTATTTTTGGCAGTGCCACATAACAGCTGTGGAAATAATGCTGCCTTTTAACGTGCTTTGATAAGAGTCAAAAGGTGTGAATTATGAGAGGATAGCAAGAATTTAGGGGATGCCTGGGGCCATTAAAGTAGTAGTAGGGCCCATATTCTTTGACAGATATGCAATTCTGAAATCACTATTAGGAGCTAAAAGCAGTGTGAGATTAAGTTTAGTGCTCAGCCCAACAGCACACAGCACTGAGGTGGTGAGGGCACTTATTTTTAATGCAGTCTTCCTGTGTTGGGCTGTCAGGTATTCACTCCTCCCCAGGCTGGGGTGGCTAACTCAGGGAGACATTCCCACTCTTCTGATGAACTCGGGGAGGAACACCTGCACCTATTGATCCACTCAGCTGTGGATAGCTGTTTACCTAAAACAAAGGCCACCCTCTGGTCTGCTTGGTGCTGAGATAAATCAGTCTCTATACAATAGCTGTGGTCAGCCAAACCCTGCGTTATTCCCAAGTTTCCTGGGAACATTTCCTTGCCCATCTCCTCTGCACCTTATTCCATTTAGGATTTTATTGGTCAGTCTTAATTAGTCTTAATTTACAGACTTAGAAAATCATCAGGGAGAGTAAATTCAAATACAACTGAAAAATATGAAACAGAAAAGAACGAAAATGAAATAATAGAATGAATATAAAGATGATAAAGCTGGAATTCAGCCATGCTCTGAGGTGCTGTACAGGAGCATCCAATTCTGGTAGGTAGAACCCCTCCTTCCCAGGCATGTTTTTCATAACCTGTGCCACTGCCTTGCGTTACAGCTGGTGGAACCATCAGGTATCTGTATAACCCTCACTGAGGAACAGTTTCACTGTCACGAATAAACATTATTTTCAAAACATGCCTCTGCAGTAGGAAGATATTTAGTCCCCTTGCACAGGCGGGAAATGGAAGTCTGAGACAGACAGTTTTATCCAAGGTCAGTCACGGTATCTGCTGTCTGAGCTGGGAAATGAGCAGGGACCTCCACCGCCCTGCACCAGTGCTGTGCCAACAACCCATCTAATTCTATCATTATGTTTACATTGAACACGACCTTAATTTAGACTTGCTATCAGCTTAAAATAAGCTGCTGCTTGCCAGCCTCCTTGCAAGCTTGTAAGGAGTTAACACAGGGAGGATAAAACTTTCAGTAAATGCGATTCATTTTAATTACAGCCTACAACAGTATGGCATTTTTTTCTCCAAACAACAAGGACATAAGTCTCAATGCAATAACTTTTTCAAATGATTAATGAGAAAAGTAGGTCAATATCAAGGATTAAATGCTACAGCAATACAAAGTTAATCAAAGTTAATATTTCATTCACCAGGAGAATAATCCTATTTACGTTCCAGACTATATTTTTAAATATAGTGCTAATATGGAAATAAAATTTCTTTTCAATTCTTCACAATCCTAACATGACTCTATAAGGTCACATCTTCCATTGTTGTTAAAGCACATAATATCACAGGGTCAATGTTTCCTATAACATAGTAGAACACATTAGATCTAAAATCTGAAATTAGCAGTGTCATGTTTATATTATTAAACCAACTATATGGACCTTTATAATCCAGGTAACAGTTATGACACTTTCAGTTTTTATAGCTATAATTTTCATTTTCTTTGTATGAAAAAAAAATCAGAAACAAGAATAGCTAAACCCTCTTACATCATGCTTTAGCATAGTGATTAGCTAGAGAACCATTAACACACGGAAAAAATAATACAGCATCTAATGGTAAGCAGAAGGATGAAACAGGTGGTAAACAGAAATAAATAAAGGTACTGTTAGGAAAGCACAAGAGACAAATTAAATTAACATATTCTTGTGATGTTCTTGAATTGCTTCACTGCACTGCCAGCATTTTTGTTAAACAATGCCTTTTTTTTTCCTCTGTGGGACATTATATTTCTATTGTCCTTGGTATCTCTTCAAATTTTGTAATTATGAAACAATTTCAGAAGAGTGTTTCTAGTGAAAAGAACACTTGGCTTGTCACTGTTCTTTGCTTTCTGGATAATGTACATCATGTTTTTAAAGGTCATATAGGGAACTTTTAATAAGCAAGCTTTTCATTTTCCCCTTACTTAGGTGTACCAAGTCATAAATATTTTTGGGTTTTATTTCTGTTTACCTGAAAGTCAAATCACAGACACTGAGACCGAAGCAGAGCTGTTCTGCTTCTGCTTTTTTACTGACCATAACCACTTTAAATCTCATAAAAATAAACTCAAAAAAGTTTCCATACAATCACTAAGTCAAGGAAAGCAAGGAAATAGAACAGTAAAAGAAGTGGATACAGGATACCTGTTTTCATTACTGAGTTATAGGGAAAAAAGCAAATCACAGTATTACCAACAGAGTTCTAGTCTCTGTTGTCACCATACCCTATGGTGATGTAGCTAATGCCAGACACAGGAACTTAGGAACTGCTATGCACAATATCCAACAAAGCTCCATGGATGCTGGTGGAGCTCAGGGTAGCCCAGGGCACCCCTAGCAGATGCAATAAACTCCTCTGGACAGCAGCCCGCACTTCTGCAATTTGGTGAATTACCACATGCATTTATAACGTATTGGAAATTATCAGTCCCACATCTCAAACACAAAATGATACATAATGATTGCTTTTCAATAAATGAAACATATCAGATTATTGTGTTCTTGAAATCCCTGGGCCTTTGCTCTTTTCCCTTCACAGCACAACACAGAGTGAGTGCATGTGACTGCGTGTGTCTGTGTGGTGTGCTTGAAAGCGTTAGACTGACAGCTGTGTATCATAAACAGCAAACTAAACCCAGCACTGATCTTGTGCTGAAACCTTGTCTTGTTGAGGTAGTTTAGAGCTATAACACATTTCCCTTCACCTTACGTGTGTCTGTGCACTGCACTGCAGTTCTCAAGCGCTGCACTTCCATTGTCCAGTGATCATCACGAAAGAGGGTGCACAGAAAAGTGAATTTCAAGTAAGCAGAATTGAAAAATTCACTCAAAGGACTGCATCATAAAAACAATATACATGATGTAATAGACATGATTCAACAAGGACGTTGTGCAAACTAATCAGAAAAAAATAGGATTTTTTGCACAGGTCATGCAGTATCAACAGACAAAAAAGTGAAGAATTTGCTCTAAAATGTAATAAGAGTTTACTTGCCTAATCTGTTGCTTAAATTCTGGTCCTGATCTGGTGGGTACCTTTGGTTTAAAAGCCATTATAAAGCAGATACAGTTTTAGCTACCAGATATTATTTTCCAGAGTCAAAAGAGGCTGTAATTTTAACAATGCAGGATTTGGCATGCTTAAGACTTTAATGATCTACTCTGAAATAGTATTTATGACAATATGGAGGGCCATGCTGAATAATTTATATCTGCTGCAGCTTTCATTAGGGTATGGTCAAATTCTTCTCTACAAATGGAGTTTCAAACAATAATTTATAGACAATAGGTGTAGAAGACTCAGAGAAGGTGCAAAGTCATCTACAGCTGTCTATAAGCTAGCACCTTGCAGTTGGGTAGGGTTGTTTTTGCACTTATGTGCACAGAATTTGCCCTTCCTTTGCTGATGTTATGAGAAAAGCCTCATAGGCTTGTAGGAAATGCAAGAGAAAGCCAGCACAGTTTCAGAATGTGCTGGTGATAAGAACATCTGAACTATTACAGTCTATTTGGAAATGTCCTTGGAGTTTTAACTTAAGCTTCTCTAGGGGAAAGAGAAGACCTAATAGATCATTCTTCTAATAGCAATGATAGCAAGTAGAACTGATATCAGTCAGCTGTTGTATATCAGGAAAAATTGCCTCCTGTTTATTTTAAAATGACACAGTCAAACCACATCTGCACTGCCTTATCTCACATATTTTCTGGAGAAAAGGCTTCTCCTGATTATTGTTTAGTACGGGGATAATAATAAAATTTTTTTAAAAAGAGTCAGTGGAAAATGGGCACTAGAAGCCTTGCTCAAATCACATGTGGTTATTCATAGTCTCCCTGCCTATGACAACACTTGAGGTGTTTGAGACAGTAGGTGAAACACACACTGCAATCCTGCTTCACCAGTGATGCATGACACAGTCTGTGTTTCTCCTTATTCCGTAATGACAGGGACATATTACTGCCTACTACCTGAAATATGGCCCAGACATATCTGTTTGCTGATGAAATTTTTATTTAAGGAATAAAATCTTCTCTGTAGTGTGGTAAGACAAATTGTTTTGAGTTAGTTTGAGTTAGGCCTGACTGCACACAGACTAGTGTCACAGAAGTACAGGGAGGGGGAAAGAAACTAGAATTGATTAGGTCTCTAACTTATCAGTGTTCTTGGATTTTGTCATACAGAACATGCTGTAGTGTTTCCATAGTTCCGAATTCTAAGTGACAGAGTGTTACAATGTTGTAATGATTATGCAAGTTATTGCAGAATGCTTCTGCTGCGTTCTTCTGCCAGAGCTTCTTTTGCTCTAAAATCCTCTTTGTGCCATTCCCACTTGTTCCCAGTACATGAAGCAAATCTACCAGTAAGGCAGATTTTCTTTATTTCACTGGTGAAAACCACCAACAGCAGAAGTGCAGCCAAGCAGGTAGGAATAAACCAAGCCAAGTACTCAAATCTATTTGAGTAATTTGGGTTGAATTTAGGTATTATGGGACTAAATTGCAAGGTTATGATAAGGAGGTGCACTGATAGGGAGAGATTTAATTTAATTGAATTAAAGTCACAAAAGCATGTTCTCCAACATTCAAAGATTTCAAACATTATGCTCAGGGCAGATTTCTCAAATTCATGCCAAATAATCAGATGCTTAAAGTTAAGCACTGAGAGAAATTTCCACAGGTTTAGGTCTTTAAGGAATGCAGTTAACAACCATGGCAAAACACAGGATGTGAAATGGAAAACTAGGGACTAACTTGACCCTGGAATATTAGGATGCAATTTATATGAACACTGATCAAGCTTCTGCTCCCACTGGTTACTGGCTGAGCACTACAAAGCCCTGGCTCACCTAGGACCTCTTCATACTGTGAAGAATCTGAATTAAAGAATAAAAAACTCACAATAAGTACGGGATTAAGTAGAAAAAATTTCAAACACATAAAATATATTAGTCATAGAAGAAACCACTAGATATTGAGGTAAATGGATGGATGATGAATGGCTCTCAGAGTCAAAATAAAATGAGCTAGAGGGCAAATCAAGGTGTTCACTACCCCTCAGAATAACTTTTTGGTACAACTATTTGTCTGAATCACATTTCAGGTCATGAATTATTTTTCAGTCACTCTTGTTATCTTTATGTTTTTTCCCATCTCTTTTTAAAATAATGTATTTTCTTGGACTTTTGATTTTTATTTGTTTGTTGTTTGTTTTGTGTTTGTTTTGGTTGGGTTTTTTTGCCTTTTTCCTTTCTCCAGTTATTTTCCAAAATAATGGGTTTGATTCAGTGATCTCAAATTTTTAAGCAAAATATTTAGAGCATTCTCAGACTGGTAAATTGAACATTGAGCTAGAAGGTTCACTGTTCATTTTAGTAAATACTAATCCTGTAATCACTAGAAAACAGATTTGTATTCTTATACATTTGTATGATCTAAATGAAAATGAAAACTAAAGCTGGCAGAGAAGGCTACATGAAAATCTGTAAATGTGGTCACAAATCAAATGAATTGTATTGCTCTGTGATGGTCTCTCTAGCTGATTTGAATATTTTAAGGAAGCAATCAACTTTTCATCAGTCATATGATCTTCAATTCATTAATCCAGCCATGATCTTCTTCAGAAGTACCTGCATTGTTTCAGAATGGGTAAAGTACATCCATATGGTAATATGGAGGAGTACATATTTCTGAGGCAAATTTAATATCATCCCTGGTATACAAATATGAAATTTATGGAAATAGCTTATTTTTTCTTGACACAAACAAAGAAAAGTAAAAATCTGGTTTGTTTCTTGAACTGGATTTTCTTCATTGCCCTGAGTTAAACACTGAATTTTCAGCACCAGAATAAAGGGCTAAGCACATAAAATCATATGACCATAGAGCTAATAAAACGATTCAAAATAGAGCATAACAGCACCATTTCACTGAAAAAAGTCAACAAAAGTGTTCAGTCAGAATCACTCATTCAACGGTGAATTTAAATGAAAATAAAAAATCAGAGACTTTTTTTCTTATTTTTTACCTTTTAATAAAAAAACCCCTAAAAAACACATTTCTCTAGCATACAATTAAGTACCAAATAGATTTTTCGATATTCAGCAAACAATCTCACCTAGTGGGAAACTGCAGACATGCTTTGGCTCTGCAAATTTTACTCTGCCTCTATTGTACCCATCTTGTTTCCATTCCTTTCTGCACAGCTCTTGGTCTGCAATGAAGAAGCTGAACAACTGTGAAGTTGCTAAAGGAAACAGCAGTGTTTTCTTTACATAACTTCA
This sequence comes from Atrichornis clamosus, assembly GCA_013400975.1. Classification (NCBI taxonomy): domain Eukaryota; kingdom Metazoa; phylum Chordata; class Aves; order Passeriformes; family Menuridae; genus Atrichornis; species Atrichornis clamosus. Next base: position 109,998 of record WBMZ01008280.1, read on the forward strand.
GGGTTCATTCTCATTTAACTTTAGCAATTTAACACTTGGAACTAAGATACCATTCTGAAGGGTTTAGATTATTATGAAAGAACAGGCCCTCCTATCCAGCTTTTCTAAGCATTTTTTCTTCTCCCCAGGCTCCAATCCCCAGGAGCAGTGAATGTTTTCAAGAAAGGTGACATGGATGTTATTCAGCATCTTGTGTGTTTTGGAGAAAGCTGCTGTAGATATGACTGGATCCTGAAGTTAGGAGCCCTGTAATGCCTACACCAGCATATTCAGAAGAAGACTCCGGCTTTAGAGGGTGAACACCTGCATAAAACCATCACACAAGGAAACAAATATTAATGAAAGTGAAATGGGAAATGTTGCAGAATTTATTCTGCCCTGGGTTATCTACTGGGTGGAAAGGGCTCTGGCACATCAACAGTAGTGGACAAATAGGTCATTGTTCCCAGTGTTGGTACTGGAAATGCTGACTATTCCCTTTTGTGTTAACTTCCACTCTTTCTCTGAAAGTGGCACTTTGACCGGAACATTTAATAGCCAGCATGATTGAGGCCTTTGTGAATACTACTCACTTTTCTCAGTGCTTCACTGAGGAGGTAATTGGCTGACCTCTGTTTCAGCTGATTAGAGAACCAGGTTTCCAATTTTCTATTGTATGTTTAGCAAAACAAACACACTGTACTGAAAATGGCCTGCAGTATTTTAAAATGAACGTGTATGCAAGGCCTGGTGTGGAAGGGAGGATAAATCTGGGAAGCCATAATATGTGGGATGGACCTTGGCCTCATTGAACGTAGGGGAAAATTCATTGCTGGCTAAAACAAACTGGTAGATTTGCTTCACAATTCTGTTTTTGATTTAATACATAATCTCAGGCATACAATTTAATGTCTTTTTTTGCTTTTCCCCTCTGGTTTTGATCCTCTTCAATCAATTGTGATCACCCTTGTGCCAAAATGCTGATAGTCTCTTATTACTAGTTGGAGAAGCTAAGCACAATGGCACTCTTATCTCAGTCTTTAGTTATCATCATCCTACGTGAATGACAATATAAAAGTAGGCTGTCAGGAAATCCATGAGCACTTCTTATTTTCACTGGGGCCAGTTGCACAATTGCTGGGGACAATCGGGAGTACTTACACATGAACCCTCACTGCAGAATCTTTTGATAGCTGCAGACAACAGCAAACTCCTAATACAGAAACCAGAAGTGCTCCGAGACATGTGGCATTGAAAACAGTGTATTGATACAAAGTACCTATAAACCAGACAAGGTGAGAGAATTTAGAACAGGCTCTCTCACTACATTTTCTTTCTTACACTTGTAGCAAGGATTACAGATGATATGTCTGTTTCTGTGTCACGAAGCCTACTGCATGACAACACTCACCCAGAGCAGGGCAATTTACTACTTGAAATATGTCCTTTAAGTTTCCTTAATTGTCAGACTTTAACAGTTACCTTAAATTTAATTCTGTTGCTTTTAAGGTCCATCTTTATGATGATATAATTTATTTTGGACATTACCGGTGACATTGCTCTGCCTGTCAATGGAGACATGAAAGAATATCATCATAATGGATATCCATGGACTTACATAAATCACTCAAAATACTTTGGGTATGTACAGAGATTTTCCATTGACCCTGTAATGACTTTATTAAAACTGTTTCCACACGAGCTGTGTCAGCAACAGAGACATGAAATGATGCTGTTACAGTAACATCACCTCAGCTTTTAAATGTTTCAGGAAAACAGTGTTAATTTTCCTGTAGTAGTGTATCATCCATCCCAAATTACAGTCTCACAGAACAGCACAGGCACCATATGCTGGGAACACATGGAATTTCCTTTTTCTGTTGCTTTATAACATCCGGGAGTTATAGTTATAACTTGGAACAAATCAAAGTTATTAAGAGTATGTCTACTCATCAAAAAGAAGATGTGAAGCCACTGTAGCTTTAATTTAGCCATAAAAATGAAGGTGATATATCTGACAGCCTAGAGGACTTGGACAGTGACTGTCATTTCCATCACATCATTGCTACTCCTTCTAGACTTAACAAAACTACTCTTGTTAATTTTGTGGGGTGAATAAAACCTTGGAGGGCTTTCTTTGAACAGTCCAAGGCACCAAAATTTTACATAGGCCCTAACACTGGTGTAACTCCAGTGATCCGAGAAGAATGCCATGAGTCAGGGTGGGGTTCAAAATCTACCCTGCAGTGAGTCAGACTCTTCATATCCTTCAGTAATCAAGACCTTGGAACAAACCTCACTCATTCAGTTTCAGTTACAATAAGGTGATTTTTCTCTCCTTTCCACATTTTTAATTGTAGTCTGACCTGCTTCCAAGTGAACCCCTCTTTCCTTACCAGGAAAGACTGTCAAAGGTTCAGGCTGGCTATGCCAAAAACTTTTAAAAGACCTGAACTGCCAAGGGATTTGGACGTGGAGGAAGAAGGCTGATGGGAGAAAAAGGTCTCCAGAGAATTTCTGTGACTTTTGTGTGTAAAGCCCTTACCCTTGTCAAGTTTTGTAAAGGAAAACACAAAACACTGGTTTAGGAGAAGTATAAAAAAGAGACAAAATATCAGATTAAGTTTTTAATGCTTCACGTGGGAACTATTGTAAGGATAGAACATAGTTAAATAAAAGTAAAAATTCATACTTCAAATCAAAAGTAGACATGACTGTTTTGCTCAAACTGCCCCTCAAGTAATTGGTGAAAGTTTTAAATATTAACATCTACAATCAGGAACATCCTTGATTCTCAGAACTACTGCAGTTCTGAGATTAAAAGTACAAGGTAATGCTGTGATTTACTGTGTTACAGGTGTACAGAGAAAACTTGACCATGAGAAGAGTGAAAGATTTAAACTGAGTATGTTTCTGGATGCAAGAAAGAGATAAAGAAGGTTCAATGATGACATTGTGGGAGTTTTTTCGTCTTCTGAGGTGGATCTTCTGCATGGTGCATACAAGTAAGCAAAATAAACAACAAAAAATGTGAAAGAAGGAATTCTCAATCTACCTCTTTTAGGGCAACCAAATTTTCAAAGACAAAACCTAGAAAGACACCCTTGATATGACAGAGAAAGTAGTGAATTAGCAAAATAGTCACATTCTGGTGAAATTTCACTAGAAAGAGAGATCTATGTGAAGCATGGTTTACACAGGTTGGAAGGAGAAAAAGAAGATGCATTCTTTCTCTAAATCCGACTCCCTAAACTGTTTCCAAACCCAAACAAACCAACTCATTCACAACAGGTTACCAGTAAGGAGAATAAAGGGAAATATATTTATCAATCTTTCCTATTTCTATGGAACCAACTATCTTAATTCTGTCTATTCTTAAAATGTCTCCATCCCCTGCAAGCTCTTCTGTATTTTCAGTTCTCTTTCCTTTTTCTTTCTCTATTTCTCATCACTTCAAAATTTTTCTCTTCCAGTTTTCTAAGCTAAAGTTTTCCTCTATATGCTCATTTTCTATGTCATCTTATGGCTACTGTATCACCATCCAGTGTACTTCCTTTATTACTTGATTAGTACTCACTCTAGAACAATCAAAACATTATTAAATTGATTGCCTATTACATCCTTATTGAACAATTAACCCTAAAATTGCGTACGATCCTTGACTTGTGTGAGTTTTTCTGTGACATTTATGTTATTGATTTCAGTCTTACTAGCCCAATATTTAGAAGTTTCAGAATGTTTCAAGAAGTGGACCTAAAGAAATGCAACCCTTACCACTCAAGTCTGTAGACAGGAGAAGCTTCAGAAGATTCAAACTCTCACAATTTTTTCTCTCTTTTTTTTTTTATCATAAAATACTGTTTGCATCTTTCTAATATAATATATTACATGAAAATTTTCAATTATGAGGAGCATAAATAAATAAATAAAGCGTAAATCTATTTTTATAGGAGTACACTATAATATATCTTTCTGTCTATGTCCAGCCAAAAGTAACCTCTTGGATACAACATTCGTTAGATTTCTTGCAAGGCATTTTTCTGAGTGACATGATATACCATTTCAAACATCATCACTATGAAATACCAGTAAAAGACTTAAAAAAATTAAAAGTTAGAGTGTACCAAACACACTAATTGAGAAAAATCTTTCCATCTCTAACTCAAAGGATGCCTAGGCATTCATGGCACTGGCATTCTCTCTCTGGCACTGGTGAGAACAGCATAAGTGAAACCCTCTCTGAAGTTCTGATGTCCACACTTTGAAGGGTGTTAGAAACTGGCAAAAGTGTTGCAATGGACACAAAGAATATCAGTGAAACAGGTCTTAAGAGAAGAAAGATTTTCAAAGTTTTAGCTTGAAAGCTGTTTATAAAAAAACTATGTTTTACTTATTAAAAATGTGATACTATTGACAGAGATTATTCCTGTGTTTTTAAATTAACAGGGAAAGATGTATTAGGGTTATAGAAGTTATAACCTGAATCTGGAAAGCAGTAACACAGTGCTAATTTTATACAGTAAGAGTTATAAATATCTGGATGAACATCCAGTGAACTGATGGGCTTTAATGTCTTGGACTGAGTTTGCAAACTGAGATTGAATGGTTTCCTGCAGAGGCACAGAGAGGAGCAGACATTGTACTGCAGTGAGCAACAGCTCAGTGTTCAACAGTGCCCTCAGGAAGACAGAAAGGGGAGCTGATGATCCCCGCCAGCCTTAAAGTCTGAGCAGCAGACCAGCCAAGGATGCTGTCTGTCTGCAGCTCGGGTAGATTAAGCTGTTAGCACTTCCCACTCTACTCTGGGCTATCGGTGACTGCAAGCGCACGAGATGTACCAGCAGGACTGCCGGGTCACTCCCTAATCCACTTGTACTGAAAAGATCTGGGTTAGAAAAATCCTTTCTTTAAAGAGGGTAAGCTAACCTGATCATTTTGACAAACCTGAAGATTCAGTCTGTCTTGTCTGCCAGCAGAACAGAATGCCAAATGATTTCCCTGTTAGCTACAGAATGTGTATAGATTTAGAAACCTGGCAAATGGTGATTGAAGCAAAGAGTGCAGCAAAAGAACTGTAGAAGCTCTTTGAGGATCATAAGTATTTGAGATACAGATTTCAGGGTGAAGCTAAAAATCATATATGTACCATTCACACTCATGTTTGAAGAATAGTAAAAAAGAAAGAAACACATTTTTAACACCATAACACAAACTTGATCTGATGAAAAACTATATCACTGATTCACCAGAGGACAGTATTTATAAATATCCTACTTGGGTAAAATATGTATGAATTAAAACCTATGGAAGGATGCATGGATTTTAAAAACCTTCACACTGATATTCAGATAAAATGCATGCTATATTATAAGTCTATTTGAAAGTAAATTTTTATTTACAGAATATCGTATGATAAAACTCACAAATAAAAATGTATCTGTGAACTTGCCAGTCTCAGACAATGAGCTGCAGTAACATACAGCACTTTAAACTCAAAAACTGATACAGTGGATACGTAGTATCCTATGCCACTGTAGGGCTAGAATGTGTTTTATTTTTTAAGCCACAACCTTGAACAGTATCTTACTTAATTTGCCAGCTTTTTGCCAGTTACCCATCTGTTATTCTGCATCAGCAATATATTCTTCAAGGTAAGTAACTGAAAGTTATTTCTAAACTAATAATTTATAACACAATCCCTTTATTGAAGTATCATTAGCAAGAGTGCAGATCAATTTCACATCGTATTTAAAAGAATAATTTTAAAACAAAGCTTGCTACTAGCCCTCTCCTACAGCTAATTTTTTTTTGTCATCTAGTTTTAGGGTTTTACCTTCCTGAGGGAGCAGCTCCCTCAGGAACTCGGTTAGTGATTGAGTTGAATACTGGTTTCCAGTACTGGTCCTACTATTTCCCCATTCTCCTCCTATTCCTGGAAGACAAATCTGGTCACAGCTTTCCACCTGCTCTGGCACCCATTTTAGCCCTAGCCGAATGAGCTCAGTTCAGTAAGCTATCAGAAAACTACATATTTTTCTCTTGATGTGTTAATTTTTTGCTGACTCAGCCAGGCACAGCTCTGTTTCACGAGTGTCCCAACTTCTCAGGTTGGGCAGAAGCTTCAAAAGTATCGTCGGGTAAAGTAAAGCAAGGAGAGCACATTTCAGGGTACCTCATTTCTGTGCTACTTTTCTTGTAATGGCTGTTGCAAAATTGCTGTCAGCTTAGCGAGAGTATTTGGCTCACCAAAGAACCAGGTGTGTGCCAGAGCTGGGGCAAGTCACCTCCCTCAGCTCCAGTGAGCTGCAAATTGGCTCAGGAGGCCTTACGGGACTGAACCCTTCAGCATTCCGCACTGGCAGGTGTTTGGGAGCCCCATGAACCCACTTGTGACCAAAATATAAGTTATTACTTATATCTAAACACTGAAACTCCAACAGCATATCTAAATGAACAGTTTTGGATTGATGGGACCCACAGTTCTTTCCTGAACCTAAAGATCAATTAATCTTTTTTTAATGGGAAGCAACTGAGTGTCTTTCACTGTAAAAAGTTTACAGTATTGCTTCTCTTCCCCTAATTTTGCCTTCCCCAAAATTTAGTTAACCTAGTCACCTTAGCAGTAGCTAAGGTGAATTAGCATATGAGTACAAGAAAATAAAAGTCTGGGGTATGTGAAGGCTTCCTTAAATTTCGTATCTGCCAGTAGAGATATGACAGTGAGGGGCATGGCCCAAAAAACTAAATTGAAATTCAGGATTGCTATTTCTGTATCCAAAATGCCATGGCCAAGTTACACAAAGAACTGATCTGACAACAACAACAACAACAAGTTCTCTTTTGCATATTCTGTTTTGTTTAAGATATGCTGAAAGGCTGATTTTGCACCATTATAGTTTATACCAGTTTAGACATCACCTGCTTTCAAGCAGCTGGCAGAAAGGTCTAAACCTGGGATAAACTCTTTTTTATATACTCTGGTGAATTCCATATAAATGTCACCATATGCTCATCCTGATCCAGAATAAACACATACTGTTAGGGGATCTGGTGGTGGGATACAGTGACACTGTCAAATCCCTGCCTTGGGGAAGCTGAAAAAGCTCTGGAAATTCTGGTCAGCATCTCTCAACTGGCTCCACATCAACTGTCTTTGGCTCAGGCTCTCGGTGTGCTCCTCCTGAGGAATCCATAGCCCATCCAGGAAGGGGGCAATAGTGCCATCAGGAGTACGTGGTACAGCACACAGGTAGAACACTGCTCATGGGGCTACTTTGCTCTTAATCACTACTTATTTTAAAAAAACAACCCAGTAAAATAGGGGAAATATGAATGGTGGTCAATCTAACAAATGGATGGTCACAGTGAGAAACGCATGAAAAACAGCAGCATACTTAAGATCCAAAACTTTTTTTTAAAGAAAAAAACAGATTTATTTTTACAAAAGACATATTGCTAATCATATCCTTATTTCAATATTCCACATTCAACTATTTTTTTTCTGTAGAGAAAAAGTTAACTTCTTTTGTGCTAATCACCAAATGGAGCCCCAGTTTTACATCTGATCTTAAAATCAAATTTTATTTAGCACTTATACTAAAAGAAGTAGTATGTATTTAGAGGATATCAGGATTTAATTCTCCACTGGAAAAAAGGTTTCTCTCAAGCTAATGGTGCACTAAAGCACTGATGACATAAAAACAAATGCTTGTTTGGTCTTGTTCTGAAACTGAAGTCTTGCCCTCTGGCCAAGAACCAAATGTGCTGCACAGAGACACTGAGGAGCAACATGAGAGAGTGAGACTCTGCGGCTGCACTGTATCACCTTCATATCCAAGGCTTTTGTCTGAGTTAAAAATACCCCATAACCGCAAACACACACAAAAAACCAACCCAAAACAAAAACAATCCTAAAAAGCCACAAACAAGTAATCCCTTGTCTGGAAGCTTGTAGCCCTATTCATGACTGTACCACAAGGAACTTGGTAATACTCATGCAACATTAGGTCTTGCGGCAGAAGCCAGGCATTTCCACTTTAATCTAAAAGGGTTCTCATGCATTTTCCATCAAACAGTTAGGTGTCTGTGAGGGATTTTGTCTTCTTTTTGGTTGTGAATTGAAAGCTTTGTTGACTTTAATTTAGCTTGAACGCTATGGACAGGCAGAACTCAGACTTGTAAATAAAACTGTACAAATTGCTACATAACAACATGAAAAATACAAATAAATATTTATAGGTTATTCTTAATGTCCTAGCTGGGAAAGAAGTGATCTACCCTGAAGAAAATAAACTGCCATGTACAGTGGCATTTTAGTATACATTAAGAATTAGAATGAGAGAAATGAATGCTTACATGCACTTGTCAGAGAAGGTGGTACACTTATAACTACAGCAATGTGATTTCTGGCACTGCATAATAAATCAAGTTTCAGTTTCAGTGTGGGATACCCATTTTGTTACAGTTATCAAAGACAAAGGCTTTTTGTATAAGTTTGTTTAGAAAATGAATAGTCAGCAAAATCATTATATAACAGTAGACTTGCATCTGCATTTGAGACTTGGTTGAAAGAGAAATACCTTGAAAAATTAAACACCTGTAACCAACATTGCTACATCAAGGAAAAAATCTGTTGTAGACCTGATATAAAAGTTCAATATTGCCTTTGTCTATAGCCCTGTGCAAGCAGCATCCTCCCTTAATAAGCAGAACATTCCCACAGTTGGAGTCCAAGGTCAAAACTGCAAAGGCAATGATTCCAGTCTCGACTGTACCATGCTTTCCCATAGATACCTTCCAAGTTACAAACTCATAAAAAACACATCTAGATGTCACAGTCAGTCTAGTAATCTGTACCCCACAGGAGAAGTGCTACTGAAGACAATTAAAACCTTAGGGATGAGCTTTTTCTAAAAATTGGCAAGATCTACCTCTGAAGTTAGTGATCAACCCCTCCCCCAAAAATCTAAGGAAGAAGACTAGAAAGGCTGAAAAAAATCATTTAAAATTCTAACATGCTGGGAAAACGCTGATGACTATAACAGGAAACAACCTCGAATGACAAAGAAACATTCTAGACAAGTAAATGAGTATTTTCCCATTACCAGTGATACTATTCAAATGAAAAATCTGATAACGTTTGATATTACTGCATTTGTTTCGGAAGGCTAACATCTTTTTTTTTCTTAAAGGACGCCTGGTGAAACAACTGGCCTGTCAGCAAACTGCAGACATCACTCCACTGGGGCACTGTAGCAGTTCTCTGCTACTGAAAGCCAATAAAGGGCTTTATCATGTGCTGGTTTGTGGAAAAAAAACCAAAAAAAAGCATTTCATAGGAAATACCGAAAGTATAATAATCTAAATTTTAGAAAAGTTGCATTTGGATAACAAAGTTTTCTTGAGACAGATAGCTATGTTTTATATAGCTTTATGGAAAAGTGCCTTATGGAAAAGGCACAAGCCATTTGTAAACGTCATTTGTAAAGAATATCCCTTCTGAGTCCTATTGTGAAGAAACACTTAGAGGGAAAAGGTTATATGACTCTATGTAAACTGATAGGGGAGGACTGATTTCACAGGGAAAAGAAATTGCCAAAATCCAGCCTAAAATTATTTTGTTTCTACAAAATCCAAAGCACTCAATGGTATTTGCTTAAAAAAACATGAATACCTTTATTGAAAGAAAATGCAGCTTTCCAGGGGTGATTTAGACTTCCTTAGCAGATACTGATGGAGCAGGTACAGAATTTTGATTGCAACTGGCCACTTTCTCTCTCTTCTAAGGTTCTTCCAGATCACATGAACCAGAAAATGTTTCTGTTTTAACCCACATGCAGCAGACAGAAGTAACTCTTTACTTTCTGTAGTGATTATTTACTCCTTTCTGCTGCACCCACTTTTACTTAGCCCAGCTGAATAAGTAAATGTGCTTATTTCTCATTCATGAGTCCACATTTGGACAAACACTATTCCCCTCTCTCTCCTGGGTAAACATCAAGGCCTGGAAGGATTATATCCTTGCTTTGGAGTCCATATGCAACTCGGAGGAGAAGGGTCACAGACAAGCAGGTATCTAAGAGGAAAGATTCATGGGGAAGCAGATCCTGAAAGGAAAATGGAAATGTTTTAAACGGATGGATGGAACGACATGACATCAGAAAGATGAGCCATGTGTTGCAAAGCAGAGCAAGGAAATTATTCGTGGGAATGGTTCCATACAGGATCCCCACGGGTGCTGCAGCGACATCAGCCTCAGGGCACCCTGGCAGAGCCTTGTTTGCACCCCTCACAGAGCACCCCGTTTGGGCAGGGGCGTGTCAGATTCTCCCTTCCCCCATGGCAGCTCTAAGGAGTTCATTTGGCACACAAGGCATCCATCACTCCTTAGGCCAGGCATACACAAAAGTCCCCGGTGCCATTAGTGGTGCCACCTTTACTCCTCCTGCTGGTGTTTTATTATTTGGACCAATTCAGCGCTGCTTTCCCCGCCCATCCACCTTTCTCCGTCCTCTCCCAGACCCCTCGGGTTCTTGTTGTGAGGGCCGGGCGTCATTTCTCGGTGGGGTCCCGCGGGGGTCGCGGTGGTGGGAGCTGGTCCCCACGGTGGGAAAACGAGAGAGCGGCGGGAACTGCCGGGCTCGTCCCGCCCTGCTCTGCTCGAAGCATCCCGGCACGACATCAACCGGGCCGGAGCTCGGAAGGAGGGGCGCGAAGGGCCGTCCCGCGGTCCCGCACGGACGATTTGTTGCTCATCACGCCGCTGCCTGTGGGCAGAGACGGACGGCTGGCCGGCTCCCTCCGCATATCGCTGTCTCAGGGAAGGAGGAGGAGGGCTTTCCTTTTTTTTTACATTTCTTCCCCCTCTGTTCCCCTCCCTCCCCCCTTTTCCAGCCAGTAAAAGTGTCTGGCCCTTTGAACCGCCGGCACAGCGCCTGCGGCTGCACACACACACGCACACACACACAGACGCACACACCCGCCGGCTATAAATAAGTTAAAGAGCCGGGCAGAAGGCGAGCAGTGCGCGTCTGCCGGCGGGATCAGGAGGCAGGGACGGCCCCGCCGAGCCTCCCAGGAGGCTCAGCCCGGCCCCCGGGCGCCGTACCCGCGGGTGCCATGGCATGCGTGGAGCGCTGCTGCCGCTGCTGCGCGGAGGGCCGGCGGCACAGCAGCATCCTCTACAGCATCCTCCGGAGCGAGGAGCGGGCGGTGCCGCCGGCGGGGCCGGCGCCCCGGGGCTGCCCGTGCGGGTCGCGGCGGCGGGTGGCCCTGCGGAGCCCGCAGGTGGCTTGCAAGGCGGCCTCGACCGTGCTGGTGAAGACGCTGCGCTTCGTCCAGAACGTGCCCTGCTTCCAGGAGCTGCCGTTGGAGGAGCAGCTGCTGCTGGTCCGCAGCTGCTGGGCGCCCCTGCTGCTGCTGGGGCTGGCGCAGGACCGGGTGCACTTGGAGACGGTGGAGAGCGCGGAGCCCAGCATGCTGCAGCGCATCCTCACCGCCCGGCGCCAGGGCGAGCAGCCCCCGCCGCGGGCACCGGCACCGGCACCGGGCCGGCCTCACCACGGCCCGCACCTGCCCTCGGCCGGCGAGATCCAAGCTATCAAGGGCTTCCTGGCCAAGTGCTGGAGCCTGGACATCAGCACCAAAGAGTACGCTTACCTCAAGGGGACGGTGCTCTTCAACCCGGGTGAGTGGCCGGGTGGGGCAGCGGGGTGTCCCTGCCACAGGGAGCGGGGCGGGCGGTGAGAGCCCGCCTGTACCCCCAGAGAAGCGGGGCAGACCCGGGGCTTTCCTCGGGATGAAAACGGTGCTGGAGGAGGGGGACGCCAAAGAAGGTTTCACCTTCTGCCCCTTCCTCAAGACCCCGCCTGCGGGTCGGCCTGGGGTCCTGAGGGCTGGCGCCTGCCACAGATGCTTTCTGCCAGCAAAGCGAATCCCATGCGCCTGTTGGTCGGTTAGGGAAAGTTGGGAGTCATCAGCGGCTCCCTGCTCGTTTCGGAGGCGGGACCCTCCGCTCCGCCGTCCGAGGGTAGCGGATCTGCCCGTTCTGTGACCGGGAGGTCTGCGCGCCCTGGACAGCAAGGGAAAACTCAGGGTTTCAGCAACAAAGTGCTGTTTTGGCTTTTTGTGTAGCACTTTTGATGGAGTTTTTTTTTGCCATCTCTCTTTGTGGAGACTTCTATAGATGTCGCTCTACCAAGGGTCTTATTATCACGTCGGTGACTCACACCTGAAAGGTAGCTGTCATGCTTGATAGGGCACTTCCCGAGAGTGGCAGTACCCTGTGAAAGTGGGACCGCGCTCTTCCATCGCTCCCAGTGTTCGTTATTCACTATTAGGTTCCTACAGTGTTACTTTGCATTTATTACCCTGCTCTGCTTTCTATACAGATAAGAGAGCTCTGCTTTCTATACAGATAAGAGAGAGAAAGTTACAGTGGTAAAGCTTATGTTACACAAGTCAAATTCGGAAGCTGGTCTAATCCATAAAGATAGAAGCATTGTTCTGGTAGGAAAAAAATTCTTGTGTGAAAGGGTGGTCAACCATTGGAACCGGCTGCCCAGGGCAGTGATTGAATCACCATCCCTGCAAGTGCTCAGAAATGTGTATATGTGTTGCTCAGTGATGTGGTTTAGAGTGGTGGACCTGGCAGTGTTAGGTTAATGGTTGGAGTCGATGATATGGGAGATCTTTACCAGACAAAATGATTTTATGGTCACATATAGTCTTAATTTTGCACCCTCTATTTTTCAGTATTCTCACTGTTTCACTGGGAAACCTTCCGTCATGTGTTGCAGCCAGTGCTTCTTGCCGCTTGCAAGCTGGAGCAGAGAGTTGCAAAGGAAATGTTAAATGTGAATAATGCATTTTTGAAGTGAACAACTGAAAAAGTTTTTTTTCATCCCCACTCTAGCAGGTGTTTGGGAGTGCATGCTTCAATCAAAGTTTTTGTCAACTAGTTTGTTTAACACTTAAGTGAATGTTGACAAACATATTTCAAATTCTTGAAGAAGAGTATTAAATGTCCAGAACACCAACATGATAAGACTTTGATCTGCCCAATAAAATTTGGCATGTTGACTCTACATACAAGAAGTCCTCTAGCAATTTAATTTGCTTCTTTTCTTGAGTGATAATTACAATCTGTGAGCTGTTAGTAGTTATTCTGTAGGAATAATGTTGTTTTATAAACAAAATATATGTAAACAAAATAATTTATTATTCTTTTCAGACCTACCTGGACTGCAGTGTACACAGTACATTGAAGGACTGCAGAGGGAAGCACAACAAGCTCTAAATGAACATGTCAGACTCATTCACAGAGGTGATGAAGCCAGATTTGCCAAGCTGAATGTTGTTCTATCCTTGTTAAGATCTGTTAATGCCAATGTGGTTGCTGAATTGTTCTTCAGGCCCATCATTGGAGCGGTGAACATGGATGACATGCTTTTGGAAATGCTTTGTGCAAAATTATAAAGGCATGTAAAATAATGAAAGTAAATCCAGTGCGAAGGAAGCCCTAGAGCAGGATAGTGTAAGATATTGTAAATAAACTAACTTATTGTTTTTACATAGATAGTATTTTTGTATTCCATAATAAAATATTCTTCAAGTTCTGAAATTAATTTTTATTAAACACAGTGGTTTTGGAATAAGATTACTGTCATCAAAACAAACTTTAAGGTTGTAGAGAATGTTCATATCCAAAGTCGACTGGCTATTCTTTCACCATGTCTGTGAATAAAGAACACACTCATGATATTGTGCTTTCAAGGTGAGTGATCCCTGCTTTTGCAAAATAAGCAGCAGTATTACTACTTGGTTCTTACCACTTCTATTGACTTTAACAGAGTCAAAGGCTATGAAGAATATCAAATATTCACCTAAGGATTTCCTCCATAGGAGGAAGAAATGTTAGGAATATTCTGAGGCTTAATGAACCTTAAAGTAGCTTCATCAACTCCAATATTTACAGTACAACCTTGTGTTCAACACACATTGGGCTCTGGGAAAATAAAAGAAATCTGTTCCCCAAAACAACAAGCAAATAAAAACCACCTCTAAAAATATGCAAATAACAAAGGCTGATTGGGGTCAAGACAACTAGTGGAGCGGACTCCACACTTTTATTTCATTTAGATAAGTACTAAATGGGATTTCCATAGTCAGATTCTCCAGACTACTTATTCCTATAGAAAAACAAAATTATTATATTGAGCCACGGTGTACCATCCATCACAATTTGTCAGCTCATGTGATGATGTCTTAATTAAGCACTGACATTAAACTTTTCTTTTCCTTGGATTTGATCCTTTCTCCCAAAGCAGTGTTTTCATTGGGAAAATATCCTACTTAAAAAATAAAATCAGAAAGGGGAAATCAGTTATTTAAGAGGGATTTATTTCATGGATTTCCTTTCTTGGCATGCAATTTTCTAGCCTTTCCCCTGGGGAATATTGGTAAAAAATGGAGAGTGAAGTGTGAGAGTGTTCCCAAAGCAAAAGATATCTGTAACTCTGTGTATTTATCCACTAGCAACAATTGGTTTTTAAAACACAATTAATAAAGTTGAAGGAGTTACTTTCCTTAATAGGAGGTGTGAAGGGGAGAGAGGAAGGAGTTTGAAGAGCTTTCTTTTGCTGCCACCTTGTGCAAAGGATATCACAACTCCTACACTAAGGGGAGGACCAGGGGCACTTTTGTTGATTGGTGCCTATCCAGATAAAAATTTTTGGGAAGTAGAAATTGTTGGAGAGGTAGCCAAACATTCCTAGGGGGGCAAGTTCATTCATAAATATTATCACTGAGATTTGTATTGCTGTGGCAATAAGAACCTCCTCATGGACTAAGACACTGTCTCTGAGCAAAAAAAACAGAGCAAGAAACACAACCCCCATCCCAAAAAGCAGTAGTGGTCCATAAACGCACACTGTTCTGGTGCTCACATAACTCTGTGGAGGCTTGTGTGCCATGAAGAGCTCCCCCCCAAAAAAAGTGATCTTTAGCACCAGTCCAGACCATAATTGAGCAGGCTTATTCTTTAGATTAGGTTGACCTTTTATATGTACACACACACACACATATGCACACATCTAACAAACATTTACATATGGATAATATTTATTGTGCACGTATAAATTCTCTGTGAGTTCACAACAGCTGCTGAGCTTACCCAATATCTCTGCAATGTAAATATTTGTATATGTTTTCCTCTTTCTCTGTAGACAGCAAATGGGCTGGCAATAGTTAGCTTTGAAGGATGCCTGACAAAGGAACCTCTTTCCACAAAAGCACAAGGTATGATACTAAAACACTTAATTAGTGACTAGTGGCAGACAATGAATCTTGGGTAAGGACCACAAAGAACTCCAACAGCCTCAGATTAGAACAACTTCATCGATACCTAGAATTTGTTAATTCACATGCTAGTGTTCAGACTTTTCTGCTAAGTGGCAGAAGAGGTTTGTTGGCAGTACTCCTAAAAATTAATTGTAATAGATGAACCTTGGTCACAGGCCAGTATTTTCAGCTGTACAGTCACCTTGACAGAGTTTGGATCTAATGTGCCACTAAATACTGTAGTTTTCATGACTCATGTGTACCTGTTATGTCTCCAGGTTTGATCTCTGAACAAATTCTGTATTCTGCTCAATTTTCTGAAGTTGTCATGACAAATGTGCACATCAAATCCACCTTGAACTGCACTCTATCATATTTCTTTTGGACCAGCAATACTGTTAGTCATTTAGTTGTTGTATAGTCTATAAGTAGGAAATCTGAATGGAAAAACAAATTTATCAAGGCTTTTTGCAGAGAACTAACAAATAAAAGTGTCTCTTCATAGGGCACAGGGAGAGGAATGACAAAGCAAGGCACTAAAAAAGAGACCTGTAGGAGGAACCAAGGTGAAGACTTTGGAAAACTGTGCAAGGATGTGAGAGAAGAGTTGTGACGTGGTTCTGGAACAGAGTGGGGAAGAGACTGGTTTTAGTGTGGGGACAGTGTGCCAAGAGCTGAGTAGAAACAGCTGGAGAGGGATTGTAACTCACAAGACAAGCCAGAGACTGAGCACATGCTCTTGACAAGTCCAGAAAATTTTCAGAGCAGGGAAGAAGCAACCCCAGAAGCTGAGACAGAAGAGGACTCAGGCATCCCCAGTGACCCCCTGGGACAGGTGGGCTGTTCTCTCCACTGGTGCTGCTGCTGCAGAAGGGGCCATGATGGCAGCAGTGCAGGTGTGAAGAGCGAGCTGCTCAGCCTTTGGCAGAGTATGGTGCTTGCAGAATTAAGCAAAACTGCTCATTTGCCCCAGATCTTTGGCCGTGGGTGCTCTACAGCACATTTTTTGCTGGGCAGGGAAAGTACTGAACTGGATATTTTTCTGCATGGTCTCTGTTCTGTCAAGGGTGGGTGAACTCTGACATGAATAGCCTAGATGGCCGTGGCCACTGCTGTGACACAAGGGGTGATCTTTGTGGATAACCTGGGCAGCAGGAATAGGACAACCTGCTGGATGCCTCAAGGAGGCAGGAGAGAAGGGAAAGTGGCCATAGAGGGGTGCTTCTGTAGTAATGCAGCCTTTAGTAGAAGAAGAGGGGCAGGTCAAGACCCTCCCACAACCTCAGGTAGAGAGGTGTGAGAGCCCTGTTTGTCAGCTTCCTGGGACTCCTGTGGACCCAAAAGTCTCCAGCCCTGCCTGCTGCTGAGCTGTGCTGTGCTGGGAGCTCTGCTTTGCCTCCAGCCCTGCCTGCTGCTGAGCTGTGCTGTGCTGGGAGCTCAGTGCTGTGCTGGGAGCCCTGTGCTGTCAGATGCAGCACAGCATTTCTCCTCCTGCTCCTCAATGTACCAGTAAAGACTACTTTTCAGATCAGATATTGATGTGACTTGTGAAGATTTTTTAGAATTTTCTCTTTTTTCCTCTATCCCTGTCATTCCGGGCGTGAATCTCTTCAGGTGCACCTTTTCCTTACAGCCCTCCAGGGTGTCAGAGACATTTTCACCAAGAGCAGCCTCCCAAGCAAGTTAATCCTACAATCCCCACAGTGACTGTCTCAGGCAGAAGCAGTGCTCCACAGAGAGCCATTCCCAGCCACCTCTGTGTAGATTCCCATTGCTTGTGGCCAGGACTGTGACACTGCAGTCCAGGCACCAGCTTCTGATCACAAAGCACCATGTGGCAAAGTAGCCTTCGAGGCCCTTTTCTCTGAAGAGATCTGAGACAAGATAACCTGAAACCAAATTGCGTTTTCAGTTGTATGAATGTTTCTTTTAGATAAGGAAAATCACAGTATTTATTTATAATCTTACTTTTCTGACTTTAATATATAACCTTTGTTTTGGTAACTTTCTAATAGTTTGTTTTAAACTTTGCAGCATTTTGCTGTTGTGGGTAGACTGTGAATGCTGTTAATGTCTTATGAGTAGTAACTTTTCTACCAAAGGTGTGATTCTGCAACCTTAATTTTCTTGTTTTGAGTTGGCCTCATATAGTGTCTTGAAACTATGATACTGTCAGTCACTTTTACCTCTTTTGAGACAGAACTTGTTCCTCTAGTGGACCTTCTGGGCATAGCAATATAGGGCAAAAAATTAAAAATATAATATAAAATGTCAGAAAGCCAGTTGGTGTTCAGTTTTTCCTTTACTGAGAAAAAGTCCTGGACAGTGTAAGCAAATATTATATCAAAACATTTTGAAATTTCGAGGAGCTGCTTGAGATTTGAACACACATATTGCCTTAGGACTCCTAATATTTATTTTAAATTATGAAAGTCTGATATTTTAGATCTGAAATGTACACGAGTATGATTCAATAGCTGAAACAACTGGAGAGTGGCAGAGGAACTTTGACAAAATATCCTTAAGTCCACAAGAACTGTGGGGTCACAGGGCTGTAAGTTGTTAGCTCTATTCAAAGCCACGAATCATTCACTTGGTTGATATAAGTCACATAGTTGATGTCAATGGGTAGTAATTTCACTGTCAGTAATGAAATTGGCCCAGCTGCATTTACATATTCACAACATGTCTAGATGTAGGTAGACAACCACAAAAGTGTTAAGCAAACACAAACTCTTTTTCTTCTGTGTGTACTTATGATTTTCACTTATTTTATATAAGGGAAATTGCATTAATTTCAGGTTCAGAAAAAAAGAACCTGTTCTTTTATTGCATAGAATCAGCCACTGTTTTGTCATATAGGATGAATTCCACCCTTCTGAAACTGAACTCTCTGAAAATTCGACATCCAGTCTAGCTGGGACATCTAGGCTGTGTCTGGAGAGGATGGGGAGGCATAAAGAGCTCCAGGTTCCAGTTATCCCGACACCCCTATTTTAGAGTGGTGCCATTGACTCATACTTAGCAGAATAAGGCTGGATTCAAGTTATACACTGGCCAGTTTGTAAAGTGAAACTTTGGAGTCACTCTCACTTCTGGCAAAGCCTCTTCTCTCGGCTGAGACTATAAAGAAATTTCTCACACATGCACATGTCCACACACACATGCACAGCAAATCATAGCAGAACAATTCAAATCCTCCTCTTCTAGTGGGGCTGGGTTAATAGAAATAACAAAAAAATCAGTAAGACTTCAAGAGCAGAGGAAAGGTATCTAAAAAAAGAAACTTCTATACATGTAACTACATGATAGGAACAGGCCTGCTTCTCCAAGTTTTATGCACAAAACTAATATCTGCCATCTTTAAATAAGAATTAGCTAAAGAAAATTAATCAATTTGTTGAAGAAAGAGAGAATCCAGGGTTTTTTTCCTCAGTTGTCTCAGAACTTTTTCTCATCTTTGAAACTGAAATGAGCAGATAGGCTTGAGTGATCAAATGACCAAAACAATCTGTATTGGAATGAGGATTTGGGGTTTTTTGTTTTGTTTGTTTTGGTTTGGTTTGGTTTTAGTTTTGGTTTGTTTTTGTTTTCCCTTTTCCCACCCCATCTTTACCAGGTCAGGAAGATATAGGAATAGATGTGACTCTGTCTTCAAAAGGCGGCAACTCAGCAGGCAGCAGCCATCCAGTGTGCTACTCCATGTCAGGGGCTCTGGTGTCCTGATGCAGCAGAGCTGGAGGAGGTCTTTAAAACTTCTGGAAAACTGAGGAGCAGTGTTGCATTTCTAATGTCTGGAATGATTAGATGGAAATCCTGCCTCTCAATCAACTGACTCTCAAACAAGGAAAAGAGAACAAAACCCTGTTGCAGGTGGGACCTGAACTCATCTGAACTGGGAACATAAGCTGTTCCCAAAGAAGATGAAATAGCTGAGTGAGCATTTAAGACCTGTAATGTATAATTTATTTCTAACTAATTACCAAACAAGCTAAATTGTGCAGAAATTGAGGGATGTAAGAATGATGCCTGAGCGGGCTCTGATAAGGGAGTCCCGAAACTCAAGAAGCTACCACTTTTAAACTGGTTCTCAACAGGTCCTTTCTGTAATTTCTGAGATTTTGAGTTATAAACAGGAAACTTTCACTGGCATTTGTTATGGTCAAATTATCACAGCCCAGTTAGCATGCAGTAATTTTAAATCAAGGTAGATGTATCATACAGCTGAACTCTAAGACACTTAATAGGAATCAGTTGGAACTAGTTATTCCAGCAAGAAATTCTGCTCAGAAATAGCTTAGATATTAAGAGTCCAGCTCAGTTAGAAGTGCGCCAGATCATCCTGTGACCAGATGAACATCCAAGCTACAGCCCAGCTCTTCTCTGAGGGAGCCAGAAGTTTCCTCTTTCAGTTTTCTTCCTCCCTCCCTCCCTCCCAGTGCTTTTTTTTTTATAGGAAGTAAATCAGATATGTGGGCTGAAAGGAAGCTGTGGCTCCTTCCAGTTAGGCTGTTGATCTGGAAAACCACACACATTTCAGATTGCCCTGCTTCCTTGAGATGCATCGTGGAATTTGCAGATGACTTCTCAGTACTGACCAATTCATGTTTCTGTTACCCTTGTCTTTCCCTCCTTGTCACAATCTTGCATGTTGGGACAAACATTTGAAAGTATTTTCTATTTATGGGACAAACCTAGAGCTCTTATAAATGTAAAGCAATTACTGATAGCATGAAGGAGGCACTGCTGGCTTAGTTTTGCCTGGCTCTCAAATAGTTCAGCCTTCTTGGAGCTGCTATGGTCTCAATGTTTCCTTAATATAAACCATTGAAGTAATTCAGCAAAGAACCCCTTTTTCCATCAGTTATTTTATTACAGAACAGTAAAGGTGACAAGAAAAAAATGTGAAGAGAAGCAGTAAAGCTGAAGCAGGTTATAAATTATAGTGGGTGTATATTCTGTTCTTCTACATAGTCATATGGCTGGAAGGGATTTCATGTGATCATCTAATCCATCCTCCTGTCCTGACAGGATGAATTGTACACCATGTCATACATGGCAAGAGCTTGTCTAATCTGTCTCTAAACATTTTAGTGATGGGATCTCTATGACACCTCCAGTCAGTCTATTTTTGTGTCACTGCACTTAAAATTATAAAGTTTTCCAGGCTTCTGAGCTGACCCTTCTATATCATAGCATAATCTTCCTTTTTCTTAACTTATTCACCAACCACATGGACAAACTTTGTGGCAGAAGACTCTTGCATACCTGAAGTCTATTAATCTTAAGTTTTGTGGAAAGCTAATTGCCCATATACTTTCCATCACCCATGTACCCTAAACCTCTTACCTTCTCCACACACTCATTTGACCAATATCTTTCCTGAACTGTAGCACCCCGATTTTCTATTGGAACAGAGAAAAATATTAATTATGAATGATAGTCCTCTATTATCAATTTACACTATTTTATCATCAATTTTTAAATAGCACAATGAACCTTTTAAACATTTTTCTACATACTCCTTTTACATCATTCTAGCACTTTCTGATAGTCAAAAGCCACAGTTAAACATATTTCCAGCTTCAGTTAAAAGCATTCTGCATAGATCCAGTTTGTATTTATAATTTTCTAACCTCATGGTTTTAATTTTTAATGTTAAATGCAGTTATATTGAAATATCTCTTGGATTTTCTTTTTTCAAGGTGGTCTTGACACTTTTGAAATTTAAAAATAAGACTGTTCGAAACACTTAGAAATTCCCTAGAGGGACTGTTCTTAAACTGTCAGTGTGGGTGGATGAGCTTGGTGGATAGGGAGTTTTCAGTGCCTAATTGCCCTAAGACTATGAAATGCAATTCATTGCTTCACCAGCAAATGCTATTGTCTCAATGACCATTATTATGTTTTCTTGAGAGAAATAAGTTCCACTTTACAGTGGATTTTAATTTACTTATTTAAACTGTCTTAAACAATACAAAGGAAAAGAAACCAAGTGATTGTGTAACTAGCAGTTCCTCTGGAATTAGTATGCAGAGAATATGAAAGGAAAACTGCTAATCTTTTTTGCAACATGCCCAAAGAAGAATGCTTAACATCAAAAGTTAAACACTATCATTTCTGCAGACCTTTTACTTCACAAACAACAGAGGCTTTTATACATCAGAAATTTTGCTAGAGAAGAGGAAAAATGAAATAAAATAAAAAGAAGGCAGAAAGATTAAAGGAGCATACGATGGCTGCTATAGAGCCTGGCAAAATCTGCTCCACAGCAGGTCTCCTCGTGTCTGCTGTGCCATACTCTGTCAAAAGCAGCTCCCAAATGTGGTGAAGGAAATGTTAACATTTCTAATCTTGGAAGCATTCAATGGTGCCATCTCAGTTTCATCAAAAGTCTGTAATAAAATACATCCAGAACACTTTCTCTCATGAAAGCTTAGTGAAACACAGATGTTGCTGCTCCATATTTTCCCAAAGACCCTCACCGACTCCTTTCACACAGAATCTGGGCTTCCCATAACCCCATCATTGCCTCTAACAGCAGCCTGCCATTTCCATCAACATTTTACTCTTCAGAAATGCTGTTATCGTGCAACACTGTGCTTTTCAGAACATTAAACTGGTTAGAACTGAGGCAGTAGAAACGTATCATTGCTATTGCTGGGAAAGAAAGCAGATGCTGTTCATATGCATACTAAGAAATGAGAAAAAAAGACCCCAACTGAAGACTGTTTCAAAACTTCCTTAGAGAAATGTGAAAAAAAGCACAGTCCAAAAGGCAAGGAAATTACACAAATCAATATTCACCGTAAGCATTGTGAAAGAACGATTGGGATCCATGCTGACATTATCAAAAGCTTTATTTCTTGCTCATGTACTTTTCAATAACAGGCTTATTTTCTCTCTCTCTCGAGACTGGAATAGCCAATTAAGATTTTTAAACATCTATAGATTTTTTTTTTCAGTTATCTGCAGCGTGAATATAAATCATCTTCTGTAACTAACAGTGCTGCTTCATGAAAATCAGTATTTTTAGCTATTTTGTACTGTGACATCCTTCAGTTTTCCTTAAAATCTGATTTTTTAAATCTCTACTCAAGTATTATTTTTTATTACTTTTAATATTTTTCTCCCTCAAAATATTTTGCATGTGAATATTGGTATGATTCCTGTTGAACATTTTCCAGTGCTATCATAGGCACATGCATTCACAAAATTCTTGCATACCTAAGCAAGTCCCCATTAATGTGCCTAGTTATTAATTTAGAAGAGCAATCACTTTGTACACAGGGAGTTTTGAAAGTTAGACTTTGTAACTTGAACCTTCTTCCATCTGTAACTCAGATTGGCCTTGCTTTTGTGTTAATGGACCCTTTTGCTCCCTTATCCACCCATTTGTTCTCCTGCTAATTCCACAAATCCCTTCGTTGTTCTCATCTTTTGTTCCTTCTGTAAGAATCCCATAGAAAATCCTGTGCAATCTTAAAATATTCTTCCGTTGCATCTCATGGTGTGTCCCACCTCTAGACAGGAACCATCCTTAGTCCAAAAGATGATTCAGAGTTGCTCCCAATCGTTCTGACAGGTTTCCCACCTGGACACCGGGGCTGATGCTCTGCTGGGGCAGCCCTGGAAAAGGCCCAGACAGGATGCGCTTCCCCTTTGGGCCTTGAACTGAGATTCCCCCAGCCTGATCTTGTGCCTCTGTGCTCCCCTGGGCAGGTGGCTCCAGGGGTAGGCCTGGAGATGGCTGGGCAGGGTATTATTTGGGGTCTCTCTGCTCCATTGTCTCGCTGAGCCCCTTCGTGTGTGTGCAGCTGAGCTTGTATCAGATAACCTAACACCTTCATTTTGTCTTGCAACTACAGGGACCAAAAATTCAGTAAGACTGAAAAAAATCTCTCAGCTGTAAGAGAATAAAAGAGATCCTAAGCTCCTGCTTTCTGAGACAAATTCGATATCCCATGTGCTTTTATTTTAGTTAGATATGACAACTGTGCCCATTCTACCACAGATGTAATTTGCCTGTTAGGGTGCTTTGTCTCCCATCTTTCAAAATGCACTACCACCACTACAGAAAATAATTTTTTTTCTGTATTTCTTTGAAGAAGTTTAGGATGATGACATCTCTTGACTGAATTTTGGTAGATCGCAGATACTTTCATCATCAAAATTATAGCAGTTATCATCCTGTCTGCATTTGCTAGTGTCGGGGGCGGGTTACTGGGAAGATGCGATGATGGTGTGTCAATGGGTGCAAAGGCAACTTTTGATTCCTAAGCACTTTATAAAAGTAATGTTCCTCCATGTTACTTCACAGTGTCATTCTTACTTCTTCCATTATACTTTGTCCAACACATTTTACTTGTAAGCATCGTGAAGCAGAAAAAAGTCAAGAGTCCACTGTGTAATTACAAGGCAATATCATTAGGTTAGCAAATTCAGGCTAAGACAAGGCTCTTAATTGTTATACATTCATACAACTTCCCTGATTTTTCTACAGGCTGGAGAAGGAACTTGAGCAGAACTTGGCCCATGGCACGGCTGACATTTCACACAGCCATGGTGCCACCTCGCCCACCCTCTATCCCCAGCGGTATTTCAGCAGAGCTTCTGAGCACCACACTCCCTCTCCAGCTTCCTTGCACAGTTGTGGTGTGAGAGAACTCAGTAAAAACTTCCTTTGTATTTGGAGAGCTTAACAGAGTTTCCTAAGTGGCAAAAGAAGTGGATCTGAGAGATGCCTACTCCAAATTGAAAAGCAGTGTTAAAACCAAAGGGTGGGAAATGCTGTCAAACACCTGAAAAAGTGGCCTTTTCTACTCTCCCCAGAGCATTCTGTATTAGTTCTTATTGAGCATTGTGTCCAGTGGGTGAGCAACTGCTTCACAGAGTACTTAAGGTGTAAGTCATGTTATATTTACCTACATAGCATGCTGAATGTGTTCCCCGCTGCAGTGCAGCTTGAACTTGTAACTGAAGTCCTCTAGCACAACTGAGGCTGTAGTTTGAAAAATAAACTTGACTTGAACTACAAGATAAGGGATAATTTGAAGAGATTATAGAGATTATACAATCAAAGTAAGTTCTAACGTTAAAGGGTTACTCAACAGATACGTATAAAAGTGAGTTTTTGCAGTAGGTTGTGACTAGTGCCCAGAACAACCCTCCCTTTCTTCCAATACAGATAGCCTCAACTAATTCTCTGCAAAATGCAGTCATAGCAGTTTTATATTGACAGCAGTCCTAACCTTGCTCCTTTTGCAAATGAAATGAGAAAAAGCAGACAGAATGTAATGGAATTGCTTGAGCTGGAAGCTAGACATAATATCAAGGCTAGTAGTGGAGAACATATAATAGGATTTTCAACTGATAAGGAACTTGATTTTAACTCTTATCTTTAAAGGAAATACCTCTAACAAGCTGACATTTTTCAGCGTGGGGAAAGCAGGGAAGTAAGGAGCCGACCTGAGGAAAGCATACTGACTAGTGAGTTACCAACACCTACACACTGCAGCATTTGGATTTTTTTGGAAGCTTCTCACCCAGATACCATCCAGCCCCATCTGTGCTCAGCTTGAGAGCTCTGCTGCAGCCAGAGCTCAAAGCTGCAGGCCAAATTGGAGATGCATGAACTGATCAAAATTTCCTCTAATCCTACCTCAAGAATAAGTGATTGAAATGAATTCCATCAGCTCTATACATTAGCAGCAGTGCCCCTGGCACATTCAAGCTGATTGGCTTATTGCCATAATGGTTTCAGAAATATACTGCACTATAAATGCATGAGTTTTTCACAGCAGTGCATTACAATCAAAATTCCTACACATCTACACCTGCTCTTATTTAAACCGCTCACTGCAACTTCGTTGAACATGGCACTTTATTACAATGGATGCTCAGCAAGAAAATCAAATAGAAGAGGACAAAAGGATAAAATCACAAGAAAATGAGAGCACATAATCAAAGGAAAAAATATATAACGCTCTGGGATCTCCTCTCTTATCCTCACAATATTAAATCATTCTCTTCTAGTCAATAGGGGACAATCTGAATGACTAAGAAGGCTAAATGCAAGTTTGCAATGCTGAAATAGACACTAACTGGTGAAAGAAATCATGAGTACTTAAAAATCATCATTGAGCCTCCCAGTAAATTCAGCATAACTAGGATTTCATTCCAACTGACTAAAAGTGTCCAAAAAGAATTCAAAATAAGTTTAATTTTTTTTTTTTTGCTCCTTATTTGGAGCACCGTGTAAATCCCACCTTGCCTCTAGAGAGGGAGAACATATTCAAAAATATGATGTATATACCAGCTACACAGTCCAATGTCCCTGTGGGCCTCATTCAGCATTCCAGCCGCAGGAAGTCTTCTGTCTCTATAGGCAGCACAGGTGTGCAGCTCATCCAAGGCTTTTGGGTTTTTTCCTAATATGTGGGCCCTAGTGGCTACTTTTTTTTAGATGGAGCTTCTCAGTTAAAAGAGCTAAATCCTTTTAGAATGTGTGATTCTACCAGTATTAAAGCTTCAGAAATTCTACCAATTTTTTTGATAGTCAAACACCCTTCAGTAAAGTCACTGAAAAGAGATCCATTTTTTCCCAATTGCTTGTCTAGCTTTGTTTTTAACTTTACATTTCAACTTTGATGAGCACCAATATAAAGTAGCAAGATATCGGGTTGGTTGACAGAGAGCATTCTTCCCCTCTTCCCCTCAATGAGCTCCTTTGCAGATTGTCTAAAAAAAATTCTGTGTTTGATATAAAATCAAAGCAAAGAAAAAATTGAAATTCTCTGTGAAGCAGAATTTCCGTGTTTTGTACAGCTTTATCATTAGACTTTGTTTTCACTAATGACAGGTGAAATATCTGGGCACATTTGGATACTATTTTCCATTGGATATTCTCTCCTGGCTAATAACTCTTCAGTTAGCCAATATATTATGTTACCTATGCTCTCTTAGGCCTTCTGATCTTGGAAGAGACTCCTCAAAGTCCCACAGTAAAAGAAATTATTTAGTTGAAAACCTGTGGTGATAAGGTTTCCCTTGGCACATTAATACTTAAATAATAATAAGCACCTTCATACTGACTCTTCAGAATCTATCTCATTTTGCTATTTTCTACTTAACTACACCATTGATTTCTAAAAAAAAAATAATTTAGTGAAATCTAAATTCTATAAATATCTAATTTCATTGTTTTCTTACAAAGACTAGTACAGAAATGCTTGACTGTGCAATAATTTGCTGTATGTCTCTTCTTTTTCTACTCTCCCTTGTTTATGCATCCATCCATGTTCTCAGATATATAATAGGAACATATAATTCTGCAATATCTGTCACTCTTATACTATTTTTGTTGCTGACTGTTCTTGAAGACTCAAGGGCCAGAGTTACTTTGTGCCCACGTTATAAATCTTAGGCTGAAAGGACTAAAGCTCAAGACTATATATTAAGGAAAACAATTTGCTCCTATCTGGATAACAAGTGCAAATATGTCAGCAGAATAAGTCAGCAGAATATGTCAGTCTCTCTCGTGATTACTAAATAGAAACTCGTTCTATACCGTAAACAAACTGTTCTATATCTCATCCCTTTCCAACTATTTTTCCATAGGCAATCTGTATAGTCTCGTTATTCACAGATTAAATTGCAGGCATTTATGTTTCAATAACGTTCAAATAATCAACTTGAAAACTGAAATACTTCTCAGTTTTAGTATAAGTCTCTCTCCAGGAGCTGAAGTTATGCTGATGTTATAGTGCAAAAAGAAGAAAAAGAAAGAAAGATAGAAAGTGACGAGTTGCTCTGTTGTCTTTGTATTTGGTAAAATCTTTGCTGTATTTCTTTCCCCCCAGCCCTGCCCCCCATTTGTAAAGCACTTGTGGGCAGATCAAATACTTGATATCTGAATTGTTTAAACTTTGCCAGGAAAAAAGGCAGTATTATTACTTGAACAAATACAATTTGTGACTTGGCAATAAAAAAGGGCTATAACTGAGATATATGAATTGCTAAACATAATTTGAATTATGCATGCAAACTTTATGGATCAACCTATCAACAGATCATCTATTTTTTGTCATTTGATGCATATTAATTTTATGCACTACTGCTTCAGCTGCTATTTCATTAAAGTGTTTACTGATGTTTAAAGTATATTACTTCACAACAAAAATAAAAGTTCTTACAACCTCATATTCTTTTCCCTTCAGCATTGTATCTTGTGTAAAATTTATTTCCTTCAAAATTAAATACAAGAAGATAATGACTATAGTGTTGTAACTTTTGTGATTATGCAGGTATATTGTTTTTTTTCTTCCAAGTTTTTTAATTTAAGAATCAACAGTGGAAAAAATTCGAGACCCATTTTTAGGTTATATTCTGAATATTATTTTTTAAAAATGTGTGGTAATGGTTATAGTTGGAACCAACAAAATTGACTTGAGTCATGAAACACATAGACATAAATATTTCCCTCAGAGCTCCTTTATGTTTTAGGCCTAAAGGAGAATGAAATTAAATATGTGAAATTTATATAGATATGCAAAATATATATAGATATGCTCTACCCAAACAAAGTCCACCCCCTATCCATCCTCAGACTAGTTTAAAATATCTGCAGTTTTTGAGTGATATTTCAAGAAACAAGAAATTTTGCTTTGCACCTAAAAACCCTCCTATTTCTCTCAATATGGTGCTGGATCTGCAGTCCTATCTTCAAAAAAAGACTTTAAGTGCCCCTGTGCCTTCATACAACATAAGAGTAATCATCCTTAGCAGCATCACTTGAACAGGGAGCTTACGTTTGGAAGGGAATTTCCCAGTCACTCCTATTTACTGTGCCTTGGCTCACACCGTGGAAAGGTCTTGAAGAGCAGGAGATGAATTCCCCTCAGATGAAACTAAATTGTGAGGTGAGCTCAGCTTCTTGCAGACATCCAGTTCATGGGACTAGGCAAGGGTAAGTTCAAAGTAAAATATCTTTTAGGCCTAGAGTGTGAGTAATAGTTCTTCAGTACAGTGAGCTCCTCCTGTGCTGCTCTGCTCCTATGTGGGCTGGGTCTTTGACCCTGCTCTGTTCTACCTTCTGCCACAGGCAGGTTTTTCTGCAGTTCTGGATCCTCTGTTCTCTCCTGACACTGGTGGGGAAAACCAAACAGAACCAAACCTGCTGTTAGTTGGTGAGGTTAATGCTTTGCTAAGTCTGTTTTGAAAAAGCCAACATTTCTCATGGGTCATAGGGATTATTTCTTTCTCAACTCTGATTTTAAGGCTTTACCAAGGAAAAAAACATGATAAAATATTTAAGAAGAAGAAAAAAAAGTTGTTGTGCAGTTGTAATTGTGGCCACAGAAGAGTGGGTTGAGAACACGTGAGGGGAACAGCTCTGCAGACACCAAGGTCAGTGCAGAAGGAGGGGCAGGAGGTGCTCCAGGCACCGGAGCTGAGATTTCCCTGCAGCCCATGGTGGTGAAGCCCACGGTGAGGCAGCTGTGCCCCTGCAGCTCATGGAGGTCCACAGGAGTGCAAAGATCCACCTGAAACCCTTGGAGGAGTCCCATGTTGGAGCAGGTGGATGCCTGAGAGGAGGCTGTGAACCTGTGGGACACCCGTGCTGGAGCAGGCTCCTGGCAGGGACCTGCAGACCAGTGGAGCCAGGAGCCCAACCTGGAGCAGTTTTCCTGGTAGGACTTGTGATCCCGTGGAGGACACAAGCTGGAGCAGCCTGTCCTTGAAGGACTGCACTCCATGGAAGAGTGGGACATGTTGCAAGAGTTTGTGGGGAGCTATTGCTCGTGAGATGGCCTCACATTGGCGAGGTTCACGGAGGACTGTCTCCTGTGGGAGGGACCCCACACTGGAGCAGGGGAAGGACTCCTCTTTCTGAGCAGCAGCAGAAACAACATGTGATGAACTGACCATAAACCCCCTTCACTGTTTTCCTTCACCACTGGGGTAGGAGGTAGAGCTGGGAAGGAGGGACAGGTGGGGGAAGGGGTTTTGATGATCTTATTTTACTTCTCATTATCCTACTCTGATTTTGTTAGTAATTAATTCAATTAATATCTCTAAATTCAGCCTAGTTTAGCCCATGACAGTATTTGGTGAGTGATCTCTCACAGTCCTTAACTCATGGACCTTTTGTTATATTTTCTCTCCCCTGTTCAGCTGTGGAGGGGAGTGATAGAGAAGCTTTGTAGGTGCCTGGCATCCAGCCAGGGACAACCCACTACAGCCTCTCTCTTTTCCTGCCTTCCCAGAGCATTGCACTGAACACTCCTTGCAGTTGTTAATCCCCAGAACATTATGGTCCATCTGGCTTTGTGTCAGGCTGGGCCAAAGCATTTGCAAATTTTCTCCTTTATTATGGGTATGATTTGTTATCTCCTTAACATGATGGATGGAAGCTGATGTTTCCGACTGACAGACTTACATGTCCACAGGGATACACAATTACAACATCTACATAACAGGATGACATCTACATTTGCATGATTTCCATAAGAAATTAGAAGAGAGGACTATTAGCTACAGAAAATGCATAAATAAGGTATATAATCTGGAAATCTGAGATAACTTGAGGAGAGGAGGGAAGGGAATGCAGCTTTCTGTAATTGAGTACCACCAGTTCTGGAGGTTACAGGTCAGGTGCAGATGAGAACCAGGTCAATGGTCACCTACTGGTCACTCAGTGTTGGCCAGAGTGGACGGGTCACAGTGGTTCCCTTCCTAAAAGGTCCACTGAGAGTCACACAGGCTCCCAGATAAATGGAAAGTGTCCTTTCAGTGACACACCGAGACTAAAGATCCTAGGAGAAGCGTAAAAAAACTTAAACCAAAATCCTTTTGAAAACTCTTTATTTTTTATTGCTGTGCATAAGGCCAGCAGTTCCCTGTATTCCATCTACTCCTCCTATAACATTAGGCATATTCCTGTAAGTGAAGGAAGATATGCAGCTACCATCAGAGATACAAAAGGTATGAAGGGCATCCTGTTAAATACAATCACTGTCCTCAGAGGAAATTTGTAGTATTTTTCTGTCAGGGTTTAAACCAATACATGGTTTCTCCTCAAGCAGTGCAATTTGTCACAAGGGAATTTAACTTTTTTTTTTCCAGGCAGTATTTTGTGACTGCTGTTTCCTGTACTTCAGTGGAACACTAAATTTCATGGAAGTCTGCTTTTCCCTTCCACTTGAAATATTAGGAAACAGGCTTTGTAGTCTGTTTCAGAAAAATAAGCAAACCAAAAAGCTATTCTTTTTTTCAAAAGAATATTCATTTTCAAATATAGTAATTTCCAGTTTTGAAATAAATTTTTTGTTTAAATTGCAAAGAAATAATGTCTGAATTTTCTGTTGTGAGAAAAAAAATATTCTAGAAATGTTCCTTTTCAGTCCAATACTGTTAATGCAAATGGGAAACTCAAAAGTCATGAAAGACATAGCAAATCAAACTGAATACCTGAATTAGGAATACTTTAGTTTTATTTCCATATCCTGTTGTAAATTGCTGAAATGAGTAAACCTGACATGAAATAGATCTCTCATGGCTGCTAGTAATACAGAGAAATAGCTCAAATACAGTTCATTAGATGAGTGTCTTATGGAGCATTACTTTTAAAATTATGTAGATTTGAAATTTCAGTCAAGATGAGCACATAGATTTGTATACTTTTAAAAAATACAGTTATGTATTGCATTCATGTAAATATAATTAGATTGACTTTATACAAAATTATACTTTTGCATAGATTTACAGAAATATGATACTCTTGCAGTACATTTTTATTCTGGATTTAGTTTGGACTGCAATACTGTATAAATAGTAACTGGCAGGAATAGTGAAACAGCTGATCTTCTTGTTTTGGCCTTTTCAGCCCAGACCACACGCTGCTGCACCGAGATGAGGAGGTCTGGCCCCTCGCAGGAGTAGAGCTGCAGCACATCCCCTGCACCTCTCTCAGTTGCTGAGCATTTGCCAGGTCTTGTCCTCTCACTCTTCTTAATGTCTGAGACCTCTGTTACAGCAACAGTGTAAATTTGGCTTTGTTTTCCTACTGGAGCATCATACATATTTTACCTCTATGTAACAGTGATGCAGGATGATATCAATAAACACTTTAAGCAAAACTAGAACAGAACTTACCTCCTGCTTTGGGAACCACACAATTTGTACACTTACATCTGAAATTTTGATTAATGTCTTGCTCTGAATCAAAGAGCTACCTTACACAGCCACCTGGGTCCCACAAAAATGCAGAAATGAGCTGACTGTACACAGAGGTTTGCTGTTTAAATATATCTGAAGGGTAGAATAACATGGCTTTATAGCACAATTTTATTACATAGCTCTGGTAAAGATCTGTCAAATGGCACCTGCCTGCAGACCAGCTGCTGAGGAACTGGATGCTTTAGTGTGTGTTCAAGGGTTAGGGGAGGAGGTTGAGGGATGCCTTTGAAATCTCTGCCTGAATTGTCTGAGGACTAATTCTTGTTAGGCATTCATTTATTACCCATATCAAAGTCTCTCTGCATATGAGTATCTGTGCTCTCAAGTCCCAGATCTAAATTCCTCTCTCTCGCCCTCTTGACAGTTTTCAGACTCTAATATATCACCTTTAAACCACTAATTTTCTTGTAAGCTATCAGTAGCATACTGAGAAAGTACAATGATCTTTGCTGCACTTGTAATAAAGAAAATAAAAATGCATTAATAGGGTGGCAGATGAGAGAACAGGTTTTGGGAAGTGCAGTTAAACCGTCTTCTATGTTTTGGTATGGCAGATGTGAAATGTGAAACTGGTGAAAACCACGTTTGTTACCTCAGGCAGTGCTTTGAAAACTGAGCAGCTCAAAGAGTCACTGGGACCCTGATAAAATATTGGAACAGGGAGCAAGAAGTGGGAGCATCTGCAGTATCAGATTTTACTGTATTTGAAGGCCCTGTAAGAACAATTTTGAGACAAACAAATAAACAAATCTATACTAAACCATGAAATTTACTGGGGACTGACGAGAAATGCTCATTAGCATATGCTATTGAGAATTTCACAGACTCACGGGAACAACAGCAGGAGTAGTACATAGTATTGTTAAATAAATGTTTATCTATCATCACCTCATCTCCTTTTCATCTTCCTTGATGTTTTTATATGGCTTACTACAGCCATAAATACAAATTTTGTATGCTCAGAAGGATAAAAAATGTCTCTTTGTCTTCCTAATCTGAAGAATTTTTTTTTAGTATATACAATAGTATTTCTATTTTTTGTCAAGCTTCATTAAAATATTTGACTTCTCACAGGCAACTACTCAGATTTTATGCTCATTACTGGTGTGATCTATTTTGTAAGGTAGGCAGGACAATTTTTCTTTGTATTAGATTCCTAAATCCTCAGTAATTTTTTTCCATTTGATTAATTATTCTCATAATTTTTTACAGACTTTCTAAGGAAGAGTTATTGCAAATTATTAGAAGTTATTTTATTGTCTTATATTTTTGCCTCCTTATAAATTATTTAGAGTACAGCATAATTTTACTACTTCACCTCAAAGCCATCCTGCTTATTCTAGTAAACTCTCCTTCCCCTGCGATAATGGTGTTCCATATCTACTTTCTAAGTCTAAAATGTTTATTTAAAAAAAAAATCAGAATTTGCACATACCTGGAAAATTTTCAGAACTCAGTAAGCAGGCATTTCAGAACAGTGTGAAATGTTAAAAAGTAATAGAAACTTAAAAATAGCTTACCATTTAGAATGAAAGCAATCAACCCAACCTACAAAGCAATCACCTTGCTGGCTGCTGAATTCACAAGACATCAATGAGGAAAACACTCTGGGAAAATCAGTGTTAGAATACAAAGACATACTGAAACATTCAGTAATACCTGAAGGGAAAACTAGTAAAAAAGGTGATAGTGGGGCAGAGGCAATCTGAGTTTGAGAAATTGAAAAATTTGACCTGATTATGTCACTTTGCTTCTAGGCGCTATTATGATTGTTTGGTGAGAAAGTCCAGATTATTTTAAATAACTTTTTTTTTAACTTAAAATTTAGTAGCATATTGATTTAGTATATGAAACTTTCATTCAAATATAGAACATATCAAAGTCCTTATGTACTTCACAATATGGTGAAATATAGCATAAAAATACCTACTTAAATACTGTGTTTACTCAATACATTGTAAAATTGTATTTGTTTTCTTGTTTCTGCAAGAATCTCAAAAAATATTTAAGACTTAGCAAAATAATTTATTCAATTTTAATTAATTATTATTTTATAATAAAACCCATATATATACACACAATTTAATATAATTAAGGGACTTAAAAACCTAATTTCATCATTTAGTCATGATCCTGAAGATCAACACTAATGAGTCTAAAAATTTTGAAGCTTTTTTTAAGAAATATTATGATTAACAAGGAAGATAAGTAAAACCAATCTTGTCATAACAAGCTTAATTCTTTTTCTGTAACAACAGAATTATAAAGAAATATAACCTTTCTTCTATCATCTGAATGCACTCTTTTCTTCCTGAATATTTCATTATTGGTTAATTATGACTGTATTGTTTTTATAGACTGTAGTGTATAAGAGTTTTTCATTACTTATTATTATGTATATTTAATGGGTTCTCATTTTAGCAACTGTAGATCCTCTAAATTTCAGTTTTATAGGTCCATTATACTTAGTCAAATTACTGCCATATACCTAATCTTCCAGAGGACAATGTAAACAGTCTGCATTGTATACATTATGCGGGCTTCATTCAGATTCCTTGGTAAATCTGTTTATACAATAAATTACAAAAAAAAGAAAAAAAATAGAAAGATATCACCAATGTATGTTTATTGTAGATTGAAAATGTTATAGATTATAGCCTACTAAGCTAAGTCCAGAAAGATTGCTGTGTAGGAATTTGTAAATTAGCAATAAGGATATGTTATAATAAGAAGTGCTGTCTTGCTGACCCTGTACATTTTTAATTTCATGTTCTGTCATTTCCTTATGCACATCTCCTTAAGGCATTTCAAATCTCTTCATGGCTGACAAGGGTTCACACTTTGTTTTTCTGAGTGGCCCAACTTCCTGCCTGAGAAACACAGTGACTTTATGAACTGCATTCTTTAAGCCCTACGTATTTTGACTTTCAAGGGTTATATAGGTATGTGTCAGGGAATAATTATCCATTGCTCAGATGGCACCTAAAAACTACTTTTTGAAGAGCCTCCTTTCCTGAGTTCTGTTCAGAGTAAAGTTCAGTTCTCCTGAGTACAGGGTTGGGTTACCTGAGGGACCACTGCCTCCATACAAGAAAAAATGATGTTAAGGATAATCATCATGTGTTTCTGAATGTTCTTTAAAATGTTTGTACTAGTTGTAGTTCCTAGTAGCTCACGCCAGCTGTTCTCAAGATGGCACCTGGTTCCTAGCAGGTGTAGGTAACTGCTGACGGGTAACGCCGACCTGCGTGACCCAGAGTGCACAGTGTGCCTTGTGAAATGCTAGTAGCTGCTTGTTCAGTCCTTCATAATTTTTAAGTTTCCAGAGCAAGGAGGGCAAAATCTTGATGCTGTTGAAGCCAAGTAGCTGTTTTGCTTTTGCTGCAGCAGGGCCAGCTGTTAGGCTCCCTATTTCCCTTAGGAAAAAGGCAGCTGCATTCCTGCCTAGAACCAAAGCACAGATTTTCAACTTAACATTGAGATAAAATTTCAGAAAGAACATGCATTCACACACACACGCACACACTGCAAACACCCCCACAAAACAAGTGTATATTAAGCATGATGGTGGTGTCATTTATTTATTGTTAATGAAAAATATTTTAAAGAGGGAGATTTTCTGCTGTAAAAATGGAATTATACTAATGACAGGGGAATGGAAGTAAAATTGATGATTAGTCACGAACACATTTGGGTGTGGTAAAAAGACATTCTTCTACCATTTATTTCAAGGTTAAAATACCAAATGTTCAAATATGTCTGCAATGGACTCAACAGCATTATAGATGAATAGGCACTATGCAATCAGAATGCATTATATCCTTACAGAGGCAGTCCGGGAGGAATGATGCTGATAAACATGCTCATACTAAGAGGAGTGACAGAAAGACTAAAAATGAGGATTTATGACAACGCAAAAATGCATTTTTCTAAATATTTTATTGGAAAAATGCCATATTGGATCTGCCAGCATAAGAGGCTGTATAAAATTCATGGATTTCAGGTTCTGCTTCTTGTTCTGACAAACTATCTCACTAAATTACATCATGAAGCAAGTGTTTCAGGATAGAAATCAGGCCTCAAACCAGCTTAAATTGTCCTGGAACACTTGGTGTGATTCTTCTCACTCTTCCCCCACTTTTCCACTCATTCCCAGGGAGGTTCAAGGAAGACTGTGCAAGGCTTTTTCAGTTGACTGTAGGCAGCTTCCATGCACTCAGGTTTTCTTTCAACCCAAGCTTCCCTGAATGATACCTTGTGCTGCAAAAGCTCAGAAGGGGCAGAAATGTTCATGATTTCTGAGTCAGAATCGATAACGTTATCTCTAGTCTGATAGACAGTATGAAATAAAATCTTTATGGGTAGGGTAATTTTGGTTAGTGCTAGCTTCTCTGGAAAGTGCAGCAGGAGGAAAGTAACTTCTGTAAATTTTTTATTATTTTTTTCGGTAATTGTTTCTTCTGCTTCAATTCAGTGTCTAATAGTTGTATAATAGTTTGCATAAACCAAAAGGTATTGCATTACATTTATAGAAAAATGGACCAAAGGAAAGGTATTAGAGAGATGAGGATAACCAGAACAAAATTACCAGAACATCAGTGAGTTTATTAACTCATCTTGGGATCAGGTTCTTGTTCTTCAGTGTATGAACTCTGGGTCTCACATAGCAAACACCTTTGCCCTAGGCCAGTTTGGGTTCAGTTCTGACTGCAACTGGTTTAGTTTCAGTTCCGGTACAAGCCTCTCAGAACTTTGAAATGGGATAAGCTTTTCGTTCTTGTTTAAGCCAAAAAGAAGAAGGAAAAAAAGACTAGTGTTCGTTCAACTCTCTGTTATCCATTCCTCTGAAATCAGACTTTTCAATACATGCATATTTTAAAGTGTAGTAAGTGGTAGGGCACTTTACTTCTAATAACCTTACTTTCTAACTTGAGTCTGTGGATTTTGTATATCCAAAGAACACTTTGGGTAAGAGTCAGTGTGTCCCAGTATGGATGAGATGACTAGATAAGTAAAAACCTCTTCCATAAAGTAGGTTTTATCATATTTGAAATTGGCTGCATATTTGCCAACTTGAAGATAATGAAAGATCCATTTACAGCTCCTGTTTTTATCTCAGATTTTTTTTCCTGCACTACACTGAAACACATCCCTTATTCATCAATAAAAAGCTGAATTTACACAAGTTATTTACTGTCAGTTCTAGTATTAGAGATTTATCTTTCCATAATAGTGAATACTTCTAGTGGTACAAATAGTACCATGAACTTGAAAAGGTCAAAGTAAACCAGTGAACTTCACTTAAGTCAAATGCAGTAGATTACTAGTCATCTACTTTTGCCCCCCTCCCCAGTCTGATTTCTGAATAGTTAATTCTCTTGCATATCTACATGTTTTTGCTGTTTTCACTTGGCATTCCCATCAAGAATGGTTGCTATGTTCCCATCTAGGGAATATGTGAGCAGTACTGAAAACAGCAGTAAGAAATGCAGAAATGATCCTAAACAGCATATAGGCAGAAAAAGCAGCATTGTTTTTAAGCAACCAGAAACATGCATCAAAAATTTAACAAGTCCGTGTGCAGCAAGTAATGTGGCACATCATCTTTATTGATTACCACTTCCAGAGCAGATATATGTAGTTCACAATAGAAAACGTGTCCTTCATTAAATTTCAATTTGTCCTAAAGTTCCTAGCAGGGATAAGACAGTTAAGGAAAAGGATATATAGTCTTTGCAATAAAAATGGTCATTCAGTACCCCTACTGTGTGATCTAATGATAATGTTGAGTCAAACATGAATAGGGGAAGAAAATTGGCCTGGCTAAATAGAGAGATTTGGCTGGAGCTCAGGACTAAAAGGAGAGTTTATGGCTTTTTGAAGAAGAGGCAGTACACGCAGGAGGACTACAAGGTGGTTGTGAGGTTATACAGGGAGAAAATTAGATGGGCCAAACTTCAACTGGAAATTGTCTGGCTACTGCCACAAAAGACCATAAAACCTATTGTATTAATACATTGGAAGCCAAAGGAGGGCTAAGGAGACTCTCCATCTTATACTGGATATGGGAAGGTGAAAACACAGTGACAGAGGCTGAGGAAAAGGCTGAGGTACTTCATGGCTAGTTTACCAGAGTCTGTAGTAAGACCAGTTGTTCTCTGAGTGCTCAGACCTCTGAACTGGAGGACAGGAAAGGGGAACAGAATGAAGCCCCCACAATCCAAGGGGAAATGCTCAGCAACCTGCTACATCACTGAGATACACAAAAGTTTATGAGGCCAGATGGGATCCACCCGAGGGTACTGAGGGAGCTGGTGGAAGTGCTCATCAAGCCACTTTCCATGATTTACCAGCAGCCCTGTCCAACCAGGGAGATCCCAGTAGACTGGAAGAGACCTAATGTGCTGTCCATCCTCCATTGACTGTGAGGAACATCCAGGGAACTACTGTCCTGTCAGCCTGTCCTTGGTGCCAGGGAATGACATGGAACAGGTCATCCTGAGTGCCATCATGTGGCATGGGTGGGACAAACAGGGGATCAGGCCCAGACAGCACGGGTTTAGGAATGGCAGGTTCTACTTGACAAACCTGATCTACTTCTATGACAAGGTCACCCACTTTTAGTGGATGAGGAAGAGGATGTAAATTGTCTATCTGGACTTCAGTAAAGCCTTTGACACCATTTCCCACAAAATTCTTCTGGAGAAACTGGCTGAACATGGCTTGGACACCTGCACTGTTTGCAGAAAATGGTGTATTGCGCAGGAGTGCTGATCTGCTGGAGGGCAGGAAGGCTCTAAAGAGGGATCTGGACAGACTGGATTGATGAGCCAAAGCCAATTGTATGAGGCTCAACAAGGCCAAGTGCTGGGTCCTGCACTTGGGTCGCAACAACCACAGGCAGCACTGCAGGCTTGGGGAAGAATGGCTGGAAATGTGCGGAGGAAAAGGACCTGGGAGTGCTGTTTGGCAGCAGCTGAGCATGAGCCCAGGTGTGCCCAGGTGGCCAAGAAGGCCAATGACATCCTGGCCTGTGTCAGCAGTAGTGTGGCAGCAGAACCAGGGCAGGGATTGTCCCCCTGTACTCGGCACTGGTGAGGCCACACCTCGAATGCTGTGCTCAGTTCTGGCCCCCTCAATAGAAGAACTCTGAGGTGCTGAGGTGTGTCCAGGGAAGGGCAATGGAGCTGGAGAAGGGTCCGGACCACAAGTCTGATGAAGAGTGGCTGAGGGAGCTGGGATTTAGCCTGGAGAAAAGAAGGCTCAGGGGAGACCTTATTGCTCTCTACAACTCCCCAAAAGGAGGTTGTAGTGAGGGGGGACCAGTCCCTTCTCCCAAGTAACAAGCGCCAGGAGCAGAGGAGATAGCCTCCAGTTTTACCAGGGGAGATTTTTATTAGATATTAGGAAAATTTTCTTCAGGGAAAGGGGTGTCAAGCACTAGAACAGACTGCCCAGGGAAGTGGTTGAGTCACCATCCCAGGTGGTATTTAAGACATCTGTAGATGTGACACTTTGGGACCTGTTTTATTGATGGACTTGGCAGTGCTGACTTTAT
The DNA here is from genome assembly GCA_013400975.1 of Atrichornis clamosus. NCBI lineage: Eukaryota > Metazoa > Chordata > Aves > Passeriformes > Menuridae > Atrichornis > Atrichornis clamosus. Next base: position 149,113 of record WBMZ01008280.1, read on the forward strand.
GGTTGGACTTTATGGTTTTAAATGTCTGTTTTAATCAAAATGATTCTATAATTCTATTCTATGATTGCCAGTGACGACCATGATGAAGAAGGGAAATAGGGTGGCATCTTACAAACAGCATAAAGCTATAAAATATTTCTACCCTGGAAGAGCAAGCTTAGCATAACCCTTGTCCCTAAGTAGTAATCAGTCCTACTGATGTCAAACTGAGATAGGGCAGTAAAATTTGCATTCTTTTGATTAGAGAACTGAGATTAACATTGCAAGTCTCCTCTGATTATATCTGAGAAGATGGGAGGTTGCATGAGAACTCCAGGGGGAATATGATAGCCTTTAAATGAACACATTTTAAATGGAGGGTATCAGGTCTCTCATTCCTTTGAAGGCAGAAAAAAGAATAGCTTCAGAATGGTACCATGTGAATATTATTCAGCTTATCTGATCTTCACTAACCACTTCAGGACTGCTGTCATTCTAAAGGCCAAAGGAAAATGTGATAGTAAGAAGTAAAAGAAAGTGCAAAACACTGGTGGTGGGCAGCACACCTGTGTCTGCTCATAATAGGGAAAAATCCTGGACTGAATAAGAGAAAAATAGAAAGTGACTTTTAAGATTAGTTGTGCTGATGCATTTCATGAGTAACAATGAGAATTTTCTTTTAGGCATAAAATGAAATGAAAGAAAATACATATGTCTTTCCCAACAACTTTTGAGATCTGCATTTTGGCCAGTTACAGACTCCTCACAAGTTTAAAGAGGCGGGGCAAATATGGGAAAACATCTACTTGGGTTCCCCCCAAAAAGGAGTAATAGGCCTATTTATGCCATCACTTTTATCGATTCCTTTTACCACTATGTAATATAAATTCAGAGTGACAGGTTCATTTACTCATTTTCCAATATCTTCTGTTGCAGTAGGCTTCTATCCCAGCCTGCATGCCTAAATTTTGGGTTGTTTTGTTTTTAGAAACATCTAGCAAGAGAAAAGGTTTATTTACAGTGGAGAAAGTTCTATGCATAGCCCATTATTTTGCTTAACATTAATTATGGTTTACTAGATCTTCATTAGCCTATTTTTATTCCTTTGTATTTGAGGTTTTAGCATTGTATTAGGATTAGCTCCTGCAAGCACGCTCAGCTTTTTCTGTAATAGGAGTGCAAAGGATGCACTGAGGTGAAAGTCCACTGTACTTGGTTATCTCATCTATTGGTAGCAAATACAGATGTACAGAGAACAAATACAAGCAACAGTGCAGAAGACCTCAGAAATGTAGAGACTTCCTTGAAAAAATGGCCTCCAGACTACTCCATTCCATAGCATATAAGGACCAGCTGTTCCCATCTGAGAGCAGTCCAACTCCTTTCTGAACCCATATAAACCCTGGCTCCAGAGTACATCTGGCAGTAAATTCAACAAATCAGTGTGCTTTTTGTTTATTTAAATATTCTTCATTGTCATTGCTTTGGTACCTACCAGGGACATTTTTTCTTCTTGTAGGAAATCATGGGTACATATAGCTCATCTGAAGCCTCCTCAACCCTGAAGATTTTTTTTTTAAATTTATGTTATGGAAAGAAGTATTTTCCCTCCAACATTGAAACCTCTTGCTCTCAGAGCATGTTGCAACCCTGCAGAGATTTCAATTCCAAAATAAAATACTCTACTTTCTTCAGCAAAGCAGTCAGACTGTTGGGCATGCTAGAAAGAGCCCATAACCAGAGGAAATAATGGAAAACAAAATTTATTCTGCCACATCCCCAACAGGTATTCAAATACATGCAGCAGATTGTTGAGAGACCCTACTTTATTTATATATGTCTGTGTCTGGAGGATCAGACCATGATAACCATCCCTGCCGAGGGATACAGGGATGTAGCCCGTAGATGGCACTGCTCCCTCAGTAGTTCTCTTCTCAAGCAAGCTGTGACTCACAGTTTGTACTGAAGACACTATTTTTTCTCCTAGGGACATGTTTGCTTTGTGCATCCTGAACCACAAACAGAAAAATGAGCCCTTCTTCAATGCAATATTAGAAATAAAAATCCTGTTAAACCTTTAAAGATCATGATGGGCTATGTTTCACTTGCATTTTGCACCAGACTGCTCATACAGTTTAACAAAATTGCTCTTCCTAGTTCAGGGAACTAAAGCTCTTGCTTTCTGTCTAATTTAGTGTGGAATTCTTTTGTTTCTAGAAAAAAAAACCACTTAAAAAACTTACAGACCTTGCAGTAACATGAAAACTTGAATGTTTCTTTAAGAGAAACAAAAATATCTTTCAATTGATAAGCAAACAGTTTGAATTGAGTAAGGAATACTTTTAAACACACACACACACAGACACACAAATAAACAAATGTGTCCTACTTCAAGCAGCAGCTTACGTTTGATCAGGCTTTCTCTGAAGACACAGAGCTAGCAAGAAGATTGGACAAGGAAGAGTTTTCTTCTTTGCTCTCTGCAGTGTGGCACCTCAGTAAAAAATGTTGGGTAGAATTTAACACCAGACTGTGGCAGGGGAAGTGGCAGGCTGTAGTAATTTGGTGACTGCATGCTCTCTTTTTATCTATCTGCAGAGACAGCAGTAATGCTTGCAGTTAACATTTCCTAATGTTTTCCAGACTAAAGTTAGAAAAAGAAATGGTTTGCCTAAGTTACAGCATCTCCAGTTGTTTATTTGAAGAACACTATTGTCTTTGGTTTTTCAGACAAGGGATTTCAATTTTCACAGGGGACTAATCTCAAGGACATAAAGGTGGCCATTACTTCTGCTTGATTATTTACACTGATTTGACCAGCTTATAGAGAATTTCAAAGACTATGTACTTACATGCTTAGTAGAATTCTTCAGAGACCTGCTGTAAAAATCTTGCAGTGTTCAATTTGTACTCGGCATACGCTCAACTCTACAGCAGGCTCTGCAGGTATCCGCCTTGAGCAAATCTTAAAAAACAGGGCTGAAGCTTGCTGCTGCAAGTACAGCTCCTAAAGCTGCACAGACAGAGTGCAAAGCCTGCCTGCCCTAAGTCAACGTGCATGGGACAGGATGCCAGCGAGGGATTTCTACACCACAAGCAGATTTCAAGGGGTTGATATGAAATTAAGGGCTCCCAACAAGGCAGTGACAGACGAGCTATTTGACAAGGAGACATAGCTGGGAAGGTTTATGCTGTCTTTGCTCCACACATACCCCCACTTGGTACTGAGGCTGTAGCCACTCCACCATGTTGCATATCACAATGAGTTTGCTTCATCCAGGCAAATCCTTTGCTGTTTCTGCTTCTTCAGGTACCCAGAAGAAGGGGAAGCCCAAATTCTTGAGTTAACACGTTTTTTTCAAGTCCAGTAAATTATAAACTGCTGTCTAATTGGGAGGCACGTCTCCTGATAAAGACAGAAACTGAAATGGTTAGTTTGCCCAGACCTTAGCTAGCTACAACTATTACTGAAGCTGACAAGCAGAATGAAGCTGAATGCAGATTGAATAGAATATAATCCTGAGGAACTGCTGAATATTTCCATTACTTGCCTTTTCTTCTTACACTCTTGCTACTCTTTTTCTGCTCCCTGCTTGATTCCCTTTTTCTTTGTGTTTGCTTAATGCTGGCTGCCATTTCCCCTCTCCATGAACAAACAAGTTTACCATTTTCTTTAATGTTCCTATTTGAATTATCTCTGTAAATTCACCAGAATGATATGTGTTATTTTGCTATCTACCTCAACTGTGAGTCTTGCTGATTTAAACTCAAGTACACTAAAATGAGTTTTAAATGAGGATTCTTTGTTCTATTGTCTCTACAGAATTCACAGTTCCAAATGTGTTACTTTGAGAAGAAGAAAAAAATTTAATATCCTGTGTTTGAGGCATTCTTGGAAAAAGCCAGTGGCCCATATGTATAAGGGGGAGATACTTATCTGAACAAAAATATATCTGTTAGACATATGAAGATATTTTCTATGTATTCTCCTTTGAAAGGCTGTCCTAGTCTCACCCACCCCACCTCGTTTCTCTCTGGCTCATTCTAATCTGAGTCCTCTGAAGTTTCCTTGACCTTTCCTTACTACTCTCTCTTGACTTTTCCATTTCATGTCTTTATGTACAGTAGATGAACAGCTTTCTTTGTACCTCTGACAGCTTTTTTTTTTATAGCCACCCCTGTGGGTTTGAACAGCATTCATCTCTGGGCAAAAAGGCTTTTAACTGGATTATTTAAAAGCAGAAAAACAACAAACTAATTTATATGATGATCCAAATGGAGCTTTTTAAGCAAGAAGGAAAAGGAAAATATTTATCAGGGCTCAAAAGTAAGCACTTCAGATAATGAAAGCTGATTGACAATTACTGCTTTCTTTTAAATGGAACAATTCGACTGAGGTATTGGGGACACCTGTTGTATGAGCTAATATTATAAGGCAGAGAAAAGCTTGGATTGTTAATGCACTATCAGAGGTAAGTGCTAATTTCTTGTAAAATGGATAGGTTTTAATACTGAGCAGAAAAATTTGTCAGAGGACTTGACAAACTACAACACACAGAGAACATTGTTTGGTCAGTGATGTATCTAGGATTGGCTTCAAGCATACAGGAAAAAGGCAGTAGAGCACATCAGCAGAGTAAAAGTGGGGAGAAAAGAAAATTGCAAAGTGGCCGTGCACCACTGACTGCTCTGCTGTGCTCAAGGTCCTGCAAAGACAAGCTGACTGCTGCTGTGACTGTGAGAAACTTTGGGCATGTAGGGCAGTAAGTGTGGCTGAGAAGAAGTAAAACTCCTCTTGGAAGTATCAGTTATTTCTGTATCTCTTGCCACAGCTCTGGTTGCAGCAGGAGCAATAAACCTGGTTCTCCAGAATCCACTTGATTCTGACACTTCTGGGCAGGAAACGAGTCAGCCCTCCTTTGATGCCACTCGTGTAGTTCTGCCTCTTCCTCTGGCTTCTTCTGTCCCTGTGGCATAGACCTGTCTTGGCTTTGCTGCCGTGCAGAAGCAAATTATCAATTCAGATTGACCGTGGATGTGTATCTTTGCTGTGAGTGCATTACAGACTGTATAGAAAGAGATTATCAAAACTTTCAAGTCAAAATCAAAGACATAATGAAAATTATTGGCAATTTTGACATAAATGATTCCAGATCTTTCTGTGGAATGGGATTTGATTCCTTCTCATTTCAGCCACCACTGTGATGATGTGAACAAAGTAACAGTCAAGCACCGAGATACATTAATGCAGATAGTGATAGTAAATCCTGTGAGGAAGTTAATAATGCTTTATTTTCATAGCAGGGAATTAATAATGTGCAGCAAAAAAAGACACAAGACCACTCTTAAACAGAAAAGATAAAAAAATATGAAAATCCACACAGAGCACACATAAGTAAATACATAAATATAGATATAAAATAGTTGATTTAGTTAAAGAATCACTAATTGCTGTTAGTGCAGTTTGGTTCCTTTGGAAAAAATTAAATAGTGTGCACTATGTAAATAAAGATAACCATGTCTGCAACATCCAGGGCTAGCAGTAGAAAAGTAAAACATACATGGTACCTAATTCTTACCCAATAATTAACGATGATCTTTCACATTTTTAAGCTTCTTGAGTTGAAATTGTCAATTTATAAAAAGAAGCAAAACAGAAAAACAATCATCCAGCTACTGCAGTCCGTGTCTCTGTTCCAGAGACCTAGGCCCTCTGAGCTGACAGAATTTTGGATAGACTAGTTATCCCCTCCTCAGCAGAGCAACACTCATCCAGGGGCAAGATGCTCTACAGCGGGTTTCACAGTTATCAGCTGATAGCAGAGAAACCTAAAAGTGGAGTCCTGTTTTCTGTTCCAAACTCCGGGCATATGTTCTGCTGGGTATGTCTTCCTCTGCTTGTTTCTCTCTGGTATCATCACCTCTCCCCTGCCTTCTTCAAAATTTCCCTCCTCCAGTCTCTCCTGAGATGCCCCAGCCCCCTTCTCCAAGCAGGGCCTCCCACTTCACATCACAGGGGACCCTTCCTTGGTCCAGTCTTGGATTTCTCCCTCCTCCCTGCATGAGACCATTCTGCATTTCACTTTAATACAATGCTCATCAGGAAAGATAATATTTTTAGGGCAAGAAAGTGCAGGTTTTTAAATCACTCCCACAAATTTTGAGAGAGAGACAAGAGGATAAATTTTCCACATTCAATTTCATTACCTGAGTTACGTCCAGCATCCTTGGGAACAGTCCCTGCAGGAAAGATGATCTCAAATCCTCATAGCCCTTTGTTGCAAGCTACTTCTCTTCCTGCAGAGATGGTGCACTCACTGTCTTCTCAACCGTATGAGTTGAGAGGGGAAGAAGTTATTTCTACCTGAACAACTTAAAGTAATTCTTCTTATTTTCAAAAGGTTATGTTAGCCCAGATGTCAGTGTATTTTCATGGGAAGGCCACTCCTGATATTGCCAAGTATGAAACCACAGCACAGACACAACTTTTCAAAGAAATATTTGCATATTTTTTTAACATTTCAGAAATAATGTGTTTGCCTTTGGTGGAATAGATCAAATTTAGGAAATATACTGCAATCACCTGAAAAAGTACATTCTTATGGGAAACATTGAACAATTTTAACAGAAGTTCCCACCTCCCCTATGTCTATTCATTAAATTCTGATATATTGATTAATATTACCTGCTTATCTTTTAATTTCTTCTGTATATTTGGAAGACACATATTTAAACACAACTCTAAAGCTACTGGTGCTGTCCTGTGGAAAGAAGAATGTAGATTTGTAGCTAAAGAACTGGAAAGGAAAATAGGAAATTAAGCTTTTAGGGCTCCCATAAATATAAACTTAAAGATGTCCTTTCCAGTCTTAGCTTGACAAAATACAAACATTCTTCTATATACAGCTTATGTCAGTCTACCAAAATAAAGAACCCCATTGTTAGAGAAAAGACAAGTCATTAAAAACTGAGCTTACTATCCACAGTTAGATGTTAGGTACCTCACTGCTTTATGTCCTTTTGAATTTATAGATCTAACTTGCACACTTTTAACAGGAGTTACCTTTTGTTTTCAGTTGTGTTTATTTAGTCGGTCTTATTGTCCACTGCTTTTTGCATTCACAGTAGTAGAGAAACACTAAGCTAAGCCTAGACTGACTCTTAATGTGAAATAAACAATAGACAACTTGTAACTGCAAGTGCAAATTTTGAAGTCTGCTATGTAAAATCTGCCCCAAAATGTGTGTTTTCTCACAAGAATATGCATATCTCAAAAGTACTGTCATAATTATAGACATTTTGCTTGTAGTTGTCAATATCTTAGGATTTTCAGTCTTTCATGTTTCAAAATATCTTTCTTTCCTATCTTAAGTTATGGTATGAAAATCAGCTGTACACCATACTAAGAGGGTGATTTTGCAAAATTATTGTAAATCAAATTGCAATTTGACAAAGCTGAAGGATTTAAACTACTTGAGTTCCAGATTTATCTACCTGTCCTTCTGTATGGCCCACTAGGTAACATCTGAGTTGCAAGAACAGCAAAACATTTCCATCATCCATTCAGTCAATTATACAATATCCAATATTGTGATATTGTCCTTTGTAGTTGTAATTTTGTTTTATCTGCAAATTGCTTTCTTTGCTGTGCCTTTAATCAACCCAGTACCAATAATGACACATATTGTTACCCTGAGACAGGCTGCGGCTGAGAACTATGCAGAGCATGATTAATTAGCCAAGTGGAAGAAACTACCCAGCTGACAAAAGTAATCATTGGCCCAAATGACCTTTGATGTCTCAGTGCTTTTGGCCAGAGGGTTTGGTAACTGCATGAGGGGGGATGATAAAATAATGTACAACTAATGCACGAATTAACATTCTGAAGACAGACTATTTTCACTGCAGAAACCACGGGTCTTAAGAAAAGCCACTTCTGTTATACAGCCTGGTGGATTCAGTATTCTGGTAAAAGACAGAAGAACTGGTACCTTAGTTTTTAATAACATATTCTCTGTTTCTACAGTAAAAAAACAACAAACCACCTAGACCTTTTAGTATTGAGCATGTATTTCTTAATAAAATTTTTTATGGAGTAATTTGCTGAGCAAGCAGTCCAACTATCACCATGTGATTGGTCATGCACATGCCATGTTGGTCTGACTTTGGTCATTCCCTGGTCTGCACATTCCCCTTTTAGCCCTACCATTTCCTAGGCTGAAAAAAGACCCTAAAGGTGCTCCTACAGGACTGGTGCAGACTCAGCTGTTTGCTATGGTGAGTGCCTTCCCTACTCTGTCACTCAGCCAGCTCTAAGCAGTTAACCACATGCACGACTAAATCCTTTTCCACCCAATGTGTAAGTCTCATCTCCTTTCTGTCAATTCTCTGTTAAATCACAGTAGTGAGTACGAAGTGCCCTGAGCTGCTGTGACTCTGCATTGCTCACCCATGGTATTTAATAAATGTCTTTTTTTTTATTGCTACTGGCCTCTGCCTCCTAGCCTGCATGGCGTAATGGGAGACATCCTAATGGGTAAGTATCTAAGGATGGGAAAATGGTAGCACTTGTGACAAGTGAGAAGAAAGTGCCTGTAGCTTAGATTTGGACAGTGAGAAACAGGTGGCCACTGTTCGTACTCCAGCACCTCCTCCTGTGTAGAGACGGTCCAGGAAAGCATGTACTTAAGCATATGTATAATGACACATACAAAGCTCAACAGAGTTTAACTCTGATTCCCTAGGAATGGCTGACTTTCAAAGTACAGATCAGCCCCATCCTTCCCTGCCACAGAGTTTAGAAACATTTTTTGTGAAAACTCAATTAACCCAAGCACCCAAATGAAGCCTTACTGAGGCAAATGGCAGACTTTGAGAGAAGACAGTCAGGTGGTATTTTTTGCTTTAAAGACTATAACAAGCATCAGCTATAATCTTTGCTCAGTGTACTGAGGGAGTATATCACTGTCATGCTTCCATTTGAGAGTCCACTGCCACAGTTTTACACCCTGTGTCATCTTTGTTTTGTCATCCCCTGGGACGTGGATACTGTCAGTCTCAAGGCCAGCAGGTCCTGAAGATATGCAATGCAGGAAATGGTGCCCATTTGCGTGCAGCAAAGAGAAATCGCTCTTTCACTTGTTTTGCTGCAGAAGTCTCAACTCTTTAAGACTGAAAATGTAACTACATTTTGTGTATTATTTGCTAATAAACACAACATATATTGTTAATAAGATCCTAGTAGACCTGGAACGATAAAAGTCAGATGGCATGACATGTGGATGTTTTAATAAATCATCACTTGAGAAATTCTGTTTTATTTTAGTATTGTTAACTGACATTTTGTCCAAGAAGGAATTTTAATTAGTAAGTTGGATAAATTAAAAATGCAGTGCACCAGCTATTCCTGTCCAACACATCTCTGATCCTTTTTTAGGATGACTTATATCTCTCATTTGCTACCAGAAATGACACAGTGATGTCGTTGATATTTAGAAAAAGGCAAAGCATTTAGGTTTATATGGAGGTGATTTTCTCAAAACTTCAATGTTTTTATCAATACTTTTGAAACTTGTGGCATAGCTGACAGATCAGCATTGTTAAACTAACAAAGCTATTTTCTTCTCTGAGCTTGTGTTGGCTTAGGACCACAGCCCTTTTATGCTGCCCAGTTGACCTTGCTCTATTTTTTTTTTCTTTTTTAGAAAATACCTGAAATTCTTTATATAACGAGGGTCAAAGGAAGGCCATTATTTCACTTACTTTAATTGCGCCTCTATACATCTATTTTTAATTCCTTCCCTAAACAAACTGACCCACGCCAACCTACTGCTCAGAAGTTTTTTTTAGTTGTGAGAAGATTCAGGAGAACATTTGATGTTTTGCTGATTAAGCAGAGAAATACCTCACACGTTCTCCCAGATATACCTACAAAGCATCTACCTTGTGAAGCAAGTGAAAGACCAGGAGGATAATTAGGATATAAAGAATTCCGCTATGCCTATGTAATCCACACAGAAATGTCTAATGAATGAGAACACAAAGGCATGCAGCAGCTGTCAGTTGAATGCATGCCACAGTGCAGAGCAGGTCTATAAATGCTTCTGAAAGATTTATAGACTTCCATTTCTATTCTGGTATTCTGAGAGCGTATATTATTTGGAGGATAATGTAGGGGGAGATGGGATAAGGATGGAAGAAAATTAGATCCCAAATTAGAACACAGATTAAGATGAGGAGTAAAACTGCTCATGAATTATCATGGGCTCATAATAGAGCTACTGTATATTCCTCACCCGAGGAAAGCACTTAATACCCGCTGCTTAGTGCCAGGGCGATTTTGGCTTAAAAAAATAGAAATTAAATGGAATTACAGCTTGCCTTAGATAAGTACACATGTGGTAATTAATGCGTATTTGTAAGTGTTGCTCAGGGCTTGGTTGCGGTTGTGAAGACGCTGGGCTGTAGCTCTGGAAGCCTGCACGCTGGGGCTCGGGCTCGTGTCTCCGCAGGCGCTCCCGAGGATCCCAACAGGTGTCTGCGCACGGCGCCGTGTCTGCAGGATGATTGAGGCACTGACTATGACTGCAGCATATGGCTACGGGAGATATATTTGCTGCTTCTGAATTTTGTTTCTTCTCGTTTCTGTCTGACATCCTCTGTCAAGTTTCCATGCTGAGCTTTGTCAGTCTTCATTTCCCTCTTAAGGCTCTCTGGGAGGAATTCAGCTCAGGAAATCACTCTCTAAAACCTGCTAAATCAGAGCTCAACTAAAACGTGTTCATCTGTACCTCATCTTTTATTTTTGTGACAATCAGTGAGATAATAGCTTAGGAAAGGCTGCTATCACTCTGCACTATGGCAGGATTTACTCTCAGTATTAAACCTGTGCATGTTTTATATAGTCTACTCCAGAGTATTCCTAATGGTGATCCCCCAATTACCCCTCTTTGTAAAATTTTCCATTGTCTAATTTTCCATTGTCCTTGCTTTTAGCATTTTTATTCCTAATGTCTAACCTAGATTAATTTTCTTTCTTCAAGTTTCAGCCCACTGCTCCTTATTATATTGCTCTTATCACTTGAAATACTTTCACCCCATATTTTATGTTACTTCTCCTGAAGTCGTTAGACACACTTATCATACCTGCTCTTTGCCATTTTTCTTTCAGCTTTACAGGTTACACTCCTTTCCTGTCACTTTGTGGTTTATGCCTGCTAAACTATTTATTAGTTTTTGCCGTTTTATCTAATTTGTTCCTGGGTTTTATTCAGTCAGGAAGCCCACCATACACAGCCTGTGAAATAAGGGAAAAATGAATATGGAATCTCATTTTTTAATAGCCATTTTAAGAGTGTTTTGAAGGTTTATCAAGGTATTATGCACCTAATTAGTCATTTTTACAAGTACTGAACCACTGTGTTCTGTGTCAGCATAATTAACTTATGTTAATGAGTCTAATAAGTAGTCTGAACAATCAAACTTCTTAAAAGTAAATACATAATTTCATATAAAATTTTTATTTGGTGTCCTGGCAGAATCATTCAAAAACTGATTTGATCTTATGAATGTTTCTGGATTTGTAATTATCCTGAGTTACAGAAATAGTCTTGGAAAGAACAGAAATTCTGATTTAAGAAGTCTGTAGGTGACATTCAAGAGGAAGAGAGTAAATTCATAGGTAAGAAAAGCCAGTTGATGCCAGTAGACAGAACTGCACCTCTGGAAGTGAGGAAGCAGCTCTCATTTACGTTGAAAGTATCTTTCAAGATGCTTCAATTTGAGAATGAGTAATATGTAAGAAAAGTTTTTATTGAAAAATATATGCTATATAAAAATATGATCTGATAATCTGATTTTGTATGACCTTATTTTGTTCTTAGGCAGACAATTTCAGAAAAGTGCAATATAGTTCAAAACTGGTAGTTGTGCTTCAGACCACACCAAGAACACTGACCAGCAAGCTGTCTGACCATCAGCATTTACAGGGCCCAGAGCAGAAAGGCTCTGAAGACCAGGGGGTTCTCTCTAATGCTTCTTGAGCAGTTACATATAATCCAGAATAATTTGGCAAATTTTGATTAGGAAAGTTGCAGTAATTAGAAGTCTTTTGCTGTTATTGCTGGACACCAACATCATCAATAAATTGGTGATGGACACCCATCACCAACATACTGGACATTCCCTCCACTGAAGAATTTGTAACCTAAACATAGGAGAAGGGATGGTGTTCAGGAAGACATTTGGAGAAAGTGCTGGTTACAGCTAATTAATTATGTCTCTGTAATGCAGGAAAAACAGATGGGTGCACATCTCTTCCACTTGTAATCTTGGTTTGTACTTCCAGAGAGGAGCCAAGGTATACTCACAGTATCCTGGTGCTGGAGTATAACAGAGCCCAGGCAGAGCAGGACATCTGGCAGGGTCCAGAAGGGACACTGTGCCATTGCAAAGGACATGGGCTACATTCTTCTTCACTTCATGTAAATTGCAGCAAAGTTTGCAAAAGAGACTTCAGGGATTTATTTTTCTTGTATTCCATGAACAATGGTGACAAGCAGGATTAATCACAGCTTCACCCCAAAACTGTTGGTTCTAGTGACAGGCTTCAGGATGCTTCATTGCATATCTTTCATCAGAAGACTGACTGTGTTTTATATTTTAAAGAAACAAAACTAGCCAGACATACTGAAATCAGGCTGAGTTTTATGAATTTTATTTTCAGAAAAATAGATTGGTTTTCATAAAAATCTTTGCCTTGCAAGGCTTAGGTATTTTGGCTTTTGTGTTTCTATTTATTTATTTAATATTTTTATTTTATTTTTGAGAACTAATGCAGATGGAAACTCCCACATTGTCTGTCTTTCACTGGAGTCATGCTCCAAACACCATCACTTAAATAGGCACCCCTTAGAGAAAGGTGCAATTGCATGGTCGGTCCTACAGCTCAAAGAGTATGTATATCCTCATTAGAGAATAAGTGGTAAGTTTAATCTCAGGACCATTTAGTACTCCTTCAGTTACACTGCCCAACCCTTAGAAAGGGCCAACTGTAGGTGACAAAGTGTGATTTTTGCATTGAAATCTAGACTACAGTATTTGCAAATGCTGTGCACGGCATTGTAGGACACCAACCATTTCACTGCTGATGAAGACATTCATCCAGGAGACACATTCCTGTTTGGCTGCTCACTGCAGCTGACGTGACCTGAAGCATATGCTGTGTGGATGAGGGAAACAGGATGAGAGCATGTGGGTGGGAGACCAGACTGATATTTTCCAAGATTCAGGTCCTTAAAACAGCAGAGAGACCATTTCATCTAATTTAGGGGCACTTTACCATGCTGGCAGCTTGCAGCCATTTTGGAAAACACAGTTGAGAGAAATGAAAAGTCAACAAATATTATTGTCCATTTGAAAGCAACCATAATTCAGGCAGGGCTCAGTAAATAGATTGTTGTTATTTAGGATCTGAGGAGAGCTGCTCATAATGTAGAGCTGAGATACACAGGCTGCTATTCCTCAATAGTTGATGCATTTCTCACCTGACCAGATCCAGATTTACTTTCAAGAACAGATAATTCTATCTAGAGCCATCAGTCTGGCACTTGCTTTTTGACACACCATTAAAAAAATAATGTACTTCATTATGTCCATTGGAAAACCTTCTGATTTCGTCAGAAATTTAGGTCACAACAAAGCCCTAAGAGCATGCCTTTGGCCTGATAGACAAAGTGAGTCTTCTAAATCAGTCTGAAAGAGAAGAGCTTAAAAAGATGAACAAGAATTCCATTGTTCAATAAAGAGTATAAGTGAAATTTTGATCCATGCTAAAGTTATATTTCAGTGTAGGGCTGCTGAAATGGGAGGTATGTCTGGAGCAAAATCACTATATCATCACAGTGTTTTGAATAAAAATCTCTGCACGCACATCTAAATGTAAGTCTAAGATGGCAAACCTCACAGAACAGCCTGAAGGAAAAATCCATACTGGAAAGGAACAGAGTATGTTGTGTGTTTCACCAAGAAATGCTAACAATGTTTGGCCTCCCCTATGCTAAAAGTAGCTCATTTGGAAAACTGCTTTATAAACCCATTAAACATGAAAGTTTTGGTAAATTCATATATTTATATAAATTCATAATTTATGTAAATAATTTTACATGAGAGAACAGACAGTAATTTCTGGATTAAGAAAGAGAAAGGAAATAGGTCTTGCTGGATAGCGCTCAGAAACTTCTTCAGTTATTACTCTTAATTCCTTCTGTCATTGTGATCTTGCAACATTCTTAACAGTATTTCATTGTTTTATTTCTGTGGCATTGGCCCATGTGTATTTCAAACACAGAATGTGTATTTCCAAAATGTTGTAATTAGTAATGATTTTAAAATTTCTTTACTGTTGATGGTGTCACAATTTTTCCAGCATTCATCCTCTTTGGAAATGCAACTTCAAATTAATTTGAATATTTGAAAATTTAGGACTGTGCTGTCTTTTCAGTGCCATAAAGCCACTCTGGAGTTGATGTCATCCAAATTTTTATGCATATATTTATTTATCTTGTAGTCAACTGCTGTAGTTCTGATAAATAACGATATTTGAATTTAAAATAATCCTTGCCGAAGGTTGGCAAATGCTTTTCATGTAAATAACAACTGCTTTCATTTAGGTTTTCCTTATTTCTGATGGGAAAGGACTGCTAATACACTGGAACTGTGATAATGAAAATTGAACAGATGGAATTGAATGAAAATGGCATAAATTTTTTTAATTACTTTTTTTTTTTCTAACATGGAAAGAGCTTGGTTGTTTTTCCTTTAAATGAAAATAATAAAGAGGATTTTGTAGAAGATAATAAAATGTAATCATATTTAATATGAAATAAGACATTACAAAGTAACTCAGTTGTCATTGAGAATAACTTTGCAGGGAAGTCCTCCACTGTGCTCTCCCTCAAGAATACTGATAGGGTGCAAAAAAACCAGTCTGTATTCTGGCAAAGTTTGTTGATATTTCCACAATAAATGTTTATGTGTTCATCAGTTTCAGAATGAAGTATCTCTTGTTTTCTTTTTCATGTTCCACAAACTTGAAAACACCAATAAAAAAAATCAAATTTAGATAGTAAAATCTTTCAGAATGATTAAGTCATGATTGTGCTCTCATTTGTGCCTTTATAACAGCATTTATAAATCCAGATATTCCAGAGCACATTATTCCTGGCTTACATTACAAAAGAAAAATTGAAAGATCATTTGCAGTTTTTCTTTTTCATACTATGCATTAAGTAGAAGCCTTAATGGTCTATTCCACAGAACATCTGGAAGTCTCAGCTAGATTAAACGCTCTCGTGTTAGGTCCTTACAAACACACTATTGAAAAAAGTCCAACTCCAGAGGAGCTCTTACTCTCGGAAATGCTTGAGGATGGAAAAATAAGGACTCGCTTTTTGTAGCAGCAGACACAAATCACAGGAAGGTGATGTGACTTGCCCAGGGAGATACACGCAACCTCTGGCAGAGTTGGGATTTACGCTTTCATCTTGCTGCTCTGTGCCTTAATCGGAAAACCTTTATTCCTCTTGCAGCCTGAACGTGACCAGCTTTGCTGCAAAATATTCCTGGTTTGAGGAAATAGTATTGTCCAGCCCTTCTGAGTCCCAGTGTTCCATGAAGTCTGCCTGCAAGAGTTTCCCGTTTCCAAAATCTCCCTCGATAAACTGGCCAGAATTTTAATTTGAGGGTCAATGAACAGGATTCACAATACACATTATTAGAGACTGAGGAATTTTAACATAACTGTGACAATGTATTTACAGCTGGCATCACATCCATTATCTGTAGGTGCTGTCTGAATCTCTCAATCATTAAATTAGAAAAAATGATCAAGTTTATTTTAAAAGCATTTCGTCATTTATACTAATTTGTAATAGCTCTTCCCTCTGTCTTTGCCAGCTATCCTGTTCTTTTGTAATTAACAAATTTGTATCCTCTGGGATATAGCCACTGGGTTTAGTTCTTGTTATTACAGTATTTCCACTGATTGCCAGCCTTCACCGTACAATGAGGTTTAATATCATGTTGGGGTGAGGGGGCTGAATTTCTCTCTGGTTGACGTGCTAAGAGCAAGGTTTGAAAGGGCAGATTTTTAAAACAGTGAGCAAAATTATTAACATGAGACTGAAGGGCAAAGTAATAAAACTTTAAAACCATTAAGTCTGGAGGCCATGTAAGAACATTGTAGTAGAGGCACAGATGGTGTGCATACTGATGAGCAGGAAAACATAAAAGAGTGAGCAAAACTGTATGGGTAAATGGAGAATTATGTAACTTTTACTGGGGCAACAAATGCATTATTTTCTAAAGCAAAAACCCACTGTAGAGAGCAAAGAGAAAATCAGATGGAAAGCTATAGTAATTTCACTACCAAAAGAAAATCAGTGAGTGAAGCTGCAGAAAGAACAAATAACATAAATATAACATAAACATAATGAAGTGACAATGGGAGATTTTGAAACACAGAAAGGAGTTATGCAGGGTTAGCACATCTGGGAGCCTGTGAGATATTAGAATCTGCATTGATGGTATTGAAACTGATATCGAGGTGCTTGTAGTCACCTTATTGGGTAGTCTTGGCTGCATGCTGTTGTTGCATCATCAGTCCATGGCCTCTTTTCTTCCCATCTCCTGAAGCTGGCCAGAATCTTGTCTTCTGGTTTTGGCTCTGAACAACGTGTGTTGCTCAAACTAATGACATACACAGTAAACCTCTGGAGGGAATTTTCTAAGTCATCCCTTTATTTTCAGTCCAAGTAAAGAATCAATGACTTCACTCATAACAGTAACAAAACATTCTGCCCTCCTATTCTCCCAATAGTGGTAACTTCTGTATTTTAAGGTGATAATTTTGCATTCTACAGAGATGAAGCTGAGTACAGCAGATAAGCATACAAATTTTCTCCAATTGCCTTGGAATAAATGTCACTGAATCCGGGTTTCCATTCTAAAGTTCATGAATACCTGCAACATTTACCATCATAAATACTCCCACGCGATTAATAAAATGGTATTTTTTCTGTATCTTTCCTGCCAGAAAATCCTGTGATTCACATTGTCCTGAGATCCTCATTATTATGTAGCATACTGGTCTACTTGACAGGCTTAGGTCTAGATAAGGAAACACCCTTGGGAACATCATCTGGACATATGGGAAGCAGAGCAATGGGGAGGCTCAGGCCTTCACAGAGGTTGGTGATGCAGCATTTCTCTTGTCTCCCACAGATCTTCTGAAGCAACTTAAAAGCCTCTACTCCTTGGTTAAACTCTTAAATGGTTACTGTCTCCAGGGAGCACCATCAACAGATGCTAATTACAACTCTTGGGTTGCTATTACTTAATCTAGCTTATCAAATGTACTACTTCACAGTAATAGAAAAAGAAACAGCAAGTATTCCCGGTCCTTCTGCACAACTTTTTAGATGCAGTGTGGCTTTCTTCACAGTCTTTCTTTGAAACATCTCATTCAGGTCACCAGCTGTGCTCAGAACCTCAAAATAATTTCCTAGGTTTCCTTCATCTTTCAGTTTATTGCTATTCTTCCAAAATTTAATCAGTTCTTTTATTCCCCTTTTCATTGTTCAGTGTCGACAATTTAGAAAACATTGAACATTAGCAATATCACCCCTTCTGTTCTCAAGCTGACTCCTTGACCCTTGGGTATTTGCTGAGTTTCTCAGCTCTGCATCGGAACTCAGCATGAGGAAATGCCATTCACAATGGGAGAAGCCAGGAAAGGTGAAATTAATGCTATTTCAAGTCACTTAATATTATACTGATAACAAATGAACCATGTCCTCGTGGATGCTGCACTTGGGATCTGCAACTGGATTGTTACCTTATAAAAATGACTCCTATTTTATTATCCTTTAACTACCTATGGTTCAAAAATAAATTACCTAGTATACACACGTGATAAACAGCACTGCTGAAATGGTGCAAATGCTTTAGAGATGTTATTGTGGTCTGCGTTAATGGATATGTTTGCAATAGAATTTTATTTTTATGTACGCCTTCAAATTTCACAGCACTTTAAAACAGATTAACAATGTTAGAAACATGGGTGAAATATACTTAATGAGCTTATTCTGTGCCAAAATTAAACCTCTGCCCTTAATTCAGAGGCTGTAACTTCTGCATCCATTCAGCATTTTAGGCATGATGAATTAAGAGGGATGAGACCCAGTGCCACGACTTGGCCATGGCATTTATTGAACTTTCTGCTATTGTGGAGCCATGTGCTAGTAGTGTCTAAATATGCTCTCTGGTCCCTGTGTTGGGAAAGTCCAGTCAGCCACTTTTCTCTGCCTTCCACATATAGGGAACTTACAGCTCACTGGGCCAAGAAATCACTGCTTCTCCAGATGTTGAGGAGGGCTTTCAGCAAAACAAGTGTTTTTCAGCAAGTTACCAGGAGTCTGCTATGAGATATGGTAGACAGCAATATGAATTGGGCTTAAATAGCTGAGATACTTATTAAAATTATAAACATAACTACATAACTTGCTTAATCCTTCCACATGATGTTTCTGAATTCACTAAACTCTGCTTGCTGTGTGCCTTGTATTAATAGATATTCAGAAGCTCTCAGTTCTAACAGGAAATACAGAAAATGTTCTCAGGAGATAAAAGAAGCAGCAGTATAGCTGAACGATTGCCAGGTGAATCACTCCTCTACCATAATACTGAAAGCAGGACCTTCTTGTGTTTCTCCGCCCTTGCAACAGGCTCTTTGTCACAGGCTTCCTATGTTCCATTTATAAATCACCTCGTACAAGCTTTTTTGTATGTCTCTCCTGCCAGCACCCAGCAGTGCTTTTGGGCAGTCCAGCTCTGTCAGGGCTCACTTGGCTGGGCTGTTGCAGTGCACAGCTCAGCACGAGAGCCTCCTCCCTGCCAGCCTCTGGCCCACCATCCTCTCACCGCGGCAAGGCCTTTAGTGCAGGGACAGGGCAGAGAGCAGGCCACTCACAGGTAGAGAGTGGCTTTCTTCCTGCTTCATTCTCCCCTTACCATTGCATTTCTGCTCCCTGAGTAGTACACGGTCATTTGTGCTGACCCTCAATGTGCTGTTGAGAAATCCTGGCCTAAACTCACTCTTGTATGCATGGATATGTATGCACGGATACAGTTCTTGGTGTGCTCTGTCACCACCCCTGGCTCAGCTCTGCTCCTCACAGAGGGGCAAGGCTGCCAGGGAAGTCCCTGCCCCAGGCTACCCCATGGCCTCTGATGCTACCTGCCCTGGCTGTGCTACGCCCTGACAGGAGACTCCTGGATTACAGGCAGGAATCCAAAATGGACACAGGTCCCCACAGACACGGAGCCTTGCTCACAGTGAAGAATACTCCGTGGGACAGTCACACTGTCAGATTTGCTTTGTCTTAGCCTTCCTTTTAGAATTACTTCTTATGGTGAAAGGATGATCTATGCAGGCTAGAGACCATAAATACCACACAGAAATTAGAGAAAAGCATTGAGGGCATGGATTCTGGTGGTTATTTATGGCAAAAGAATGGCATTTTAGAGTGGATTTTGCTGCTTAGTTCATTCAGCTAATAACCTTCTTTCCCTGCTTGAGTATCTTTCCCAAGAGCTCCTCAAAACCCATCTGCAGGCTTGATGAACTGCTCTGCTGGCAGTGACATCTCTTCCTCTGTTTTTAATTTTTCCTGGGGGCCTTGTGATTGCTCTTGATTGTACGACATGCCCAGACAGGAAGTAATAAAGGAGAAGGGAATAAATAGCCTTTGGAAAGATAAAATCTAGGAAGGAGCTGCCTGTCATTGCCAAAACAATTATTCTGGGTCTTCCCTACATTGTGTCTCTGAGCAGTCCCCAAACAGAGGGTGTCTTGCTGCAGTTCATGTGGGTTTCTCTGCTGGCTGCAGCTCATTTTTGGTTGCTCTCTGCTCTGATACACGTCAGACTTAGGCAGGAATAAATGCCATGATGAATGGACTTCGCATGAAAGGTTTGGAAAAGTTATGGCATCCCTGTGTACAGTGTTCTCCACAGAAAAGGGTCAGTAACTCTTTCAGATAAAAACTGAGCAGCACTGGCCTCTAGCAGCCCCTAAGACCTGTTTAGATCCCCGCAGTGCCACGTCCCAAGTACACAGTTCAGTCTCAGCATTTCCACAATTTGTGAGAGATTCACTAAATACTTCATGTTGAATTCCCTGGCTGAAAAGAAAATGCAGCCTAAAATGTTTATCTTCTGCAAGCTGTTTCTAACTGCTTAACAATTTCCTGCAGACTTTTTGTTTCTCTGAAAATAGCTATTAGGTTCCCACTAATTTGTGTGTTTCACTTTTATTGTGCAGTGATGGTAACTTAGCTTTCATAGATTGGCTAAGCATTGATCTTTACATGTTAATAAAGGTGTTATTTGGCACTAATAAACTAAAATTCAATATTACTGCAGTAAAAGCTGTACCTTGTTGGTGTGTCTGTGCTATGTGTGTGTTTTTAGCTTACAGCATGCAAGTTTAATATGCAGACACTTTATAGATGCTTTATATTCATAATTTTCTTTTTAAAGATAAATTAATGGGACAAATAATCATAATAACTCTAAATACATACAGCAAAAGAACTCAAAAAAAGGCTCTCATAACTAGAGTTGATGAAGATATGGGACTGTATCGCCTTGAGGATAAAAAGGAGTAAAAAAAGAAAGCCTTGGAGTGAAAATTTTTCTTGGATCAGAAAAAAGATACAAGGAACTATGCTGATTAAAAAATGAGTTGCGCTTGCCTTGTGATTGTTCCAAATTCTTTATGAACCAAAAAAATTACATGCCTAATTATACTAAATATTCAGCATTAGGTCATATTGTCCTCTGCAGAACACAACTACTGTTTCCAGCTGGTTCATACCATGACTTTCTAAATGCTCAAGTTCCCACATCTTCACACTTTATGAAGTATGGTGAATACATAGATTTAATATTTTAAATAGTTTAAGCTAAATGAATCTTTACGTAGTTAAAAATTACCTTTGTTTAGAGTCAGGATATATATATATATATAAAGCTGTAATTATTGGTAACAATAGGCCGAGTGGTGTCTTAGAAAGCACTTTGCTCAATTTTTACAGGTAATATTAATGAATTGCTTACTGAGTGTTACAATTACATAAATATTCTGCAGCTGTAGGACTGAGCCTTCTCAGTTCTTGTGTTCCTTTGAACAGTGTATCTCTTCTTAAAATCTAAGATTTTGAAAAAGCAGAATTAAATATTTATTAAGAAAAATATTGAAAAATATTGTTTTGTGATAACAATATTAATAATTCCAGTGTTAAACCAGAACTTTTCATCTCTTCATAAAGAATTCATAGGTAAAAGCAACATTTTTAATTATGCAGTAGTTCTTATCCCTGCCAATGAAAATTCAGTTCGTGCCTTCATGTTTTTACAAGGTACATGCTATGTATCCAAATATTTGAATGCATCTATTCATCTTTTATCTGCATCAATATTATCTTGATATTTATTTTCAACCTTCACTTGGCACTTTTTTCTTGTTTTAAACACTGGGGAACTAATAAAAAAGTTCAGCTTCTTCTATATGCATTGTTGCTTATTTCATTAATACAATTCATAAAATCTTTAGCTTTTTGCCAAGAAGTGAATTTTTAAATTAATTCAGAAGAATTCATGGAAGAGAAATTACTTTTCTTTGAGTGATGTTGCAGAAATTCAAACTTCATTTGCAAAAAAGTTGATAACTGTTGTCTAAAATTTTTAATTATCCCTGATTTAAAATCTTTTAATTAGGAAAATCAAACTCTTCTCCCATTTCACAAGCCAAAGTATTATCCTCTTCTATTTTTTTGATTACTGTGAAAAGCATCTTCTTGCCACTTCAAAAATATAAAGTATAACCACAGCAGGATTGTTGAACAACTCAAAATTCCCCCTGGAAGGGGGGAAAATATCATTCATGTCAACATGTTTATTGATTTATATTATTATGAAGTTGCAGAGATAACCACCCTTTCTAATATTTTTCAAGTTGCAATGAACAGGGTTTGTAGTGGTTATTGGAGCTGTGGGGCTTGGGGAAGAGGCACCTATGGCTGCTCTTGTTTGCAGCTGATGGAATTGATCCAGAGGAACAGCTCAAACCTCCACGTGCACTGCACGGGGAACTGTGGGATACTTGCAGAAGAAAAACAATGAAGGCCTAACAAATTATCCTCTTTGTTTGTAAATGTGGGAAATACTGAAATAGCCCTGAAGCACAACAGAAATTCCTCTGGTTTTTATTTCACAGCCTTGCAGGGTCGTGTTAGAGCTGCACAAGAGGAACTATTCATGAAACAGAATGAACAAGCTTTGATGCCAGCAGCAGTTGCCACACAGCTTCACTGATCTTGTCAGGGAACATTTCTTTGTCCCAGTGTCAAAGTGAAAATAGTTAACCCATCTGTGAAGCCCCTCAGAAGGTAAGTGGGCTCTCAGAAGTAGCTTTGGAAGAGAAATGAGAGTATGTGGTGGTGACTGAGGAGTCAGCTGGTGACTGGCAGGGATCCCGTGGTGGGTGACTGATGCCAGGGCAGTGCGGGGCAGCTCAGCCCTGACCAAACGTCCATGACACCAGTCCACGCCTCACAAAATCACAGAGTGCGTTCCAGTTGGAAGGGACCTCTGCAGAGCATCTAATCCATGCACCCTGCTCAAAGCATGCCTCAGGATAGACCTCCTGCAGCCATATGACCACAGGGAAAATAGCTTGCATGCTGAGATCCTAAGGAATACCTCCTGTTGTATTTTGTTATACACTAAGAGTTTCTAAACAATTTTTCCCCTGCCTATGGGTGTCTTGGAGGTGGTAACAGGCATGGCACCATGCCAGGGAGAGAATGGAGAAGTAGTTGCTATGTTACAATTAAGTCAGAAGTTATCTCCAATTGACACCAAAACTAGTTGCACCATCACCCAAATAATACATCCATGATGATCACGGATTGTGCATGATGTTGTTGGCTAGTTTCCACAAAGGATGGGAATTACAAGCCAGTGTATTGATTTATGGTCTTGTAGCAGGCAGGGCAGGCAAACCAGCACACCCATTACAGGAATTTTTCCTTAAAAAAGTTAACCTTAGAAACACCTCTGCCCTGAGTCTGAGTTTTTGTGAGACAAGCCACATAACTCCTGCTGCTGGTTTAAATATTGCTGGATGCAGTGCAATTCAGTTTGAAGGGGGTTGGCTGGACATGCAGCAGGAAATATAGCATTCCTTAGCCAGGGAAGAGCAGCTTCACCTGCAGCTTCACCAAGTTCAGAGCTGGGAGAGGGCTGTTGAACTGAAAGGAAAAGTTACTCAAGTTCTCCCAGCAGTTTGGACAAAATGATCCATACCAGGATGTCAATTTTCAGGTTCTTGTTTAGCTTTCTCCATATCCCTGTTGTGTTTGTTCTTCCTGACCTGTAGAAAAGGGGCTTGAGGTTGTCGTCTTAAAAGGCAGCAAAAAAATATGTTAAATAATGTTTTTTCCCCAAATTTCCATAGCATATCTTCTGCATTCTCACAGTTTAAATCTGAAAAGTTAAAAACTCCAAACACACTTCTCTTCCAAGAGTATGGCTGATACAAAAATACCTAAATGTGAGTTGAATCAACATCTAGGAGAAGAGCGTATTTCATAAACCAAGTCATCCCAAACTGCTTGCATAACATACAGAATTACTATGCTTAGGTCTACACTTCAAGTTTTAGACTGAGGTCTTTCATCACTCTTCTGATGGAGAGAAAATCTTTGTTGTGTGCTAGGACCTAGAGTATGCCCAAGTTTTGAGATCAGTCCATGCAGATCTTTCCCCTACAGAGATCTATTTTATGTTCTAGCAAAATATGGTATTTTCTTTTATACTTAAACTAGAATGATGGGGTTTCTGAACAGAGAAAACTAAAGGTAAGGAAAAGCAGTGGGAAGTATCCTAAACATGATTCTACCCCATGTCAGTTCTGTCTTGCTGAGTTTCAAGAGGCTCTCTAAGTACAAGCTTCCTGTCATACCAGAAGAATTTGACCTTGAGACCTGCTTGATTTGCTCCTCACTGAGAATTTTATTCTCCTGCCACACTCGGCAGCATCTAGAACCATTTGTCTCCTGAGCAAGTTCATTTACCCTCCAGGGTGTACCAGCTGCTGATTTCTTCTTTCCTTTAAGGGAACCAAGAGGAAGCAATCCAGACTCTGTTCATCCCAAACACATTTTTTTTTCAAATAAAATTTATTATATCGTGACTGTTGAGCTTATGTATGATGCATGATATCCAGTTGACTTCTCAAACCCAAACTTATTTCATTTAAGTCTAAAGTAACCAAAACAAAAGATAAGCAACTAAAATTTCAGTAAATTATCACAGTAGACTTTATCTGTATTGTACTGAAAAGTGAAAATGAACTGACAAAGACATGACCAAGAGTTCAAGTAAGGCTCATTCCTTCAAAACTTGCAAAGAACTGCAGACGAAAGAGCAAATGAAACAAAGCAAAACCTTCATTACAACATTCCCAGTCTGGATACAAGCATAAAACCCAATCAACCTGCTTGTTAATTCTATAGATTTTGGTATGATGCCAAGATAATTGCCAGCTCATTTTTTCTAACATTAAAATGAAATTGCTCAGCAAGCTTCTTCATGGTAATCAGGAACACCTCACATCTGCATTATGAAATGGGCAATCTAAAATATTTATCTTAAAGCCACAATGCAAGAAAAATGGTATCCTGTATTTCACTCATCAAAACAATAGGACATCTGACTACAGAAAAAGAGGTCATCACATCAAACAGGACAGCTGGCCATCTTCCTCTAACATTTGAATTGCAGTTGTGCTTCCCATCTTCAGCATTATCCAGTAAAGGCCAGGAGTGCCTTTTCTTCTTTACTTTAGTTTTGAAAATGGGACAGCTTTGTCCAAATTTTAGAGGGGAAATATTTCTTGATATTGCCTTAAGGACATAGTGCTTGTGTGCAGGCAGAGGGTGTGTGATTCTACATGAAACACCAAGCATAAGCTCTCAAAACGAGGGCACCTTCCCTGGCTGGGAAGCCGCCGTTCCAAGCTGAGACGGTCTCTAACATTCTTCTGGCCGGAGGGGTATTCCTTGGCACTATCAGGCAATGTCTCAGTGAGTCAGTGCCCCAGTCCTGTTTCTGGGGTTGGACCAGGATGTCTGGGGTTTTGTTCTCATCCAGATTCCTTGTCACTGAAGGACAGATGAAAGATCCAGGAAGTCTATAAGGTCTCTTTGGCACTTCTCTGCCTAAACACTTCAGTATTTCTTGGTTTTGAGAGGAGCTGTCATTTAGCCACTCTGCATCCAGATACAAAAGATAATTTCTTGATGTGGATAGGTTCAAATCAGCACTACAGACAGAAAGAGGGAGTCAATCTCAACTCCAGCCTTTAGCATAAATGAGCCCATTGTCAGCCACACCGGAGCTGCCTGAAAACATTTTTGACAAATGGTCATCACACCTGTAACTTTCTCATGGAACGATTTAGCTGTTAAAAATGTGCATGACTAAGGGACTTTCAGTCTGCAGCATTGGTGGGACAGGCAGTGGCAGGGTAGTGGGACTGGGACCTCCTGCGGTGTCCCCATCCCATCAGAGGTGCTGGGGATGGTGACCATGGCAGGTGAGTCAGGGTCTGGCAAAGGACTGGGCTGTCGTGGACAGAGCTCAGGCCAGGACCAGGGAGAGGTCCGAACTGAGGCAGCTCCTGGGCAGAGAGGATGAGGGTACATGAGAGGAGAACACTGCTGAGACTGGTCAGGGCCATCAAGACCAGTTAGTGCACTCAGGGCCCTGACAGTAAACTTGGCTCAGAAATACTCATTAGAGTCAACAAGAGCCCAAACATCCTTTCAACTCCAACCAAAGAGTGATGGTGGTAGGACAAGGAATAGTGCAGGAGAAAGACTGAAACTTCTTGCCACAAATGCAAATTAAAGTATATTCAAAGTAAAACATGCATTAATAAAACATATCCTAGTGAGATAATTAAACACATGAGATTATCTGTGCAAGAATGCAATAAGCTTTTTAATTTTCATGTAAAATGAAATAAAATAAAATCTTCTCAGATCAGTATGTAAATCAAAACCTAAATAAAATCATGCAATTGTAGACCGTCTGCCTTCAGAGAATGTTTTCAACTGTGATAAGCTATTTAATGGTGTTGCCCATATAACAATGCCTATGAATTAGAGGAGTCATGTGCCTTGTAACAATTTGTGCCTATGTATCTTTTCCTAAATACCCTTATTGTCACTGTTACACCCTGTCACTGGATTTTATCCAAAGTAGGGTGCAATTAAAGCTGGCTGAGACTTGGCTCTCAGAGCAGAGTGCTGAGCTTGGTCAGATGAATGCTGATTCACGCTCTGCCAATTATCACTGACTGATACTTTAGAAAAAGGCTATAAATAAAATAGTATAATGTACCTGGTCATGTTTTGTAATAGGTTTCATGGCTTATAAATTCTTGTTTGAATCCAATGTGATTTACTTTATCCTCTGTCACATTAATTTTTATTATCCAGCTTATTATGTGTAACTGCGAACACTGCTCATAAGATTATCCACTTCTCCTTAAACTCAGCTGTAGCCCATGAAAACTTGAGGTCCTCTAGCTGTGGGTTGTGGAAAGTTTACCTAAAAATTGCAACTTTTATCCACTTGAAATACACACTCTTGTTATTAAACACATAGCATGGCTTACATGACTGCAAGAGAAACCAAATAAAAGATTTTGTTTTTTCATTTCAGAACACAGTATGAAAGAAGGTGATATTACTGCCAAGACATGGAAGCAGCTGAAGCTGCTGCCTTGTTAGGCTCAGGGAGCTAACTTCCTGGGAAAAAGAGGAATGTCAGCTCCACATAGCAGGGTTTCTGAACATGTGGGCAATATGTAGGATGAAATTCTTCACACTTGTCTCAAACCTTCCTAGTATACTTGTGTTTTTGCCCATAGAAATCACATTATGTTTAATGTCACATTCTGTTATACTAAAGAGTTGGTTCCGTCAGCACATTACTATCAAAGGGGAAATAAAACAAAATGAAGGGCTCAGAAAAACTCATCTCTGAAATGGTTCTGGGGCCAACACCATCTCATGAATACTACAGTCAAATCCTTCTGTTGTTAATTACTTGCTTGCTTTGCAGTAGAAATGAACAAGTGATCCAAGTAATACTCCAAACAATGTGAAATATGCTTGTTTCTTACTTTTCATTGCAAATGAAATAATTTCTGTGGTTTTGTTGAGATTCACAAAAACCTTTTGAGTGAAAATGGGTCTTGATTAGAGAAAAATTGGTATTTATAGCAAAATATTGGAAAAAATGCTAGTCTTTGCCATTCTGATGGGAAAGACAGTAAAACTCACCTGATCTTTATTTCGTATTCTGTAATCCTTAAAATGAATCTCAGGAGTTATAAATATAGGTGGAAATATGAAACATGAGACTCAGATAACTTATCACATTTCAACTTGCTTTATTCGTACAACTGATAGTTTAAATGGTAAGAGAGGAGAATTAACTCATTAAAGAGGTAAAGATAATAACTTAACTTGAAAAATCTCATTACTTTCATATAAGATAGAGAGGGCCTGATTTGCATTTATGCAAATCCAAGGAAAGGAATGCAATTATACTAGCATAACTTAATACGAAGATGAATCAAACTTGATGTCTTTCTTTATAGCTTCAGGGCAAAAAGCTGAGTTTCATAAAGACCTTTAAGGTGAAAATTAGGGTTTCTAGTTGCTGGGTTATTCCAGTGTTTTTTTTCCTCAGGAAAAGATTTTAAATCATCTTTATTTTATTCCTTTCTGAAAGGCAAATTTGAGGATTTACTGAGAGTTACTTTTAGGTTGTGTATATATTGGTCACTTCTATTCTGTAACTGAGCCAGCTGGTCAGCAAAGCCCAGGTTTTTCTGCTTGCTGGAGATATTATATGATACTCTTAGTAACAGCCAGTTCTCTGGAAATCTTCTGAGATGGGGCAGAATTTAAAGAGCTGTCACTCATTGAAACAACTTCTTACAGTCAGCAAAGAAGTAGTTATCTGGAACTATATTATTTTATGCATTTCAGATGAGACCTGTAAACCACCATTTTTCAGAACAGCTGTGTTATCACTGTATGTCAGAAGTAAACATTTCAGTAAGTACGTTGGGCACACTCTATTCTAGAAATAAGGGCCAAGAAAAGGATGCACTGTCTGGATCTGACCAAAACTGATAATGATATGCAACTGACTGACTCCTCTTAAATATACTATAAATATATATATATATATATGAACACATAAACAAAGTTATGTCAATATCTATTAATTAAATATATCAACATTTATATATATGTGCCTATATCCACATATTACCAGGATTAAAATACTATAAGTGAGACTAGAATCAGCTTTTTTGAGTTGTTTGTTTTATACAAATAAAAATTCTAATATTTCATTTACTTTAGGGGCAAAAAGAATGGCTATTAAATAATCTCCAGAATAACAGAAGAACATTCACATGCCACCTGTGAAGCTCTGAAAACACGATTACAGCAAGAAGCACTAAAAGGCTATGTCTATGCTTCAGTGTCATCAGCTTTATGTTAGCTTAGCTCGAGTACCAGAAACAATCTCATTGTCACAATTCGGGATTTCCTCAAGGTGTGTGTTGCTGAAGATAGCCTATTTTTACAAGCCATACTCTTGTGTTTATAGCTTGCTCAGCTGTCTCTAGGTGAGGGTAAGGCATAGGCAGTTCCATCCTTTTATATCCTTTTATATGCTTGGTTTAATGCATTAACCCAAGGAAAAGAAAACCTAATGGGCCCCCTGTCCCAAATGCCACAGCACTGCAACAGCAGCCTTGAAGTTGCTGCAAAACTGAATTGGAGGTTTCTTATCTGTGTTACTAATTCAGCCCCATTTTTTTAGCAGGAAAATTTTAACAGGTAGGTAATCCTGCACATGATTTATACATAGTGTCAGAGACATAATAATGTGCAATGCCAGAGGCATAATAATGTGTATAAACAAAACTAGAAGAGTACTGTAGTTTGTTGCAGTCTGGGAACTAAATGGGGATTAAATTAAGTAACAGTATAAAAATCAACACTAGGAACATACAAGTCGCTCGATCACAAATTACTACATTACCTCTCAGCATAATCTCATGCGCAAAATGTCAGATTTAATTTTGTTACACTAGTTTAAAACTTCCACCACTTTTATATGTTCTCTTGAATTCAGTTACGACTCAAATGTAGCAAACATGCTTATGAAATTTTCATAAAGTTTCCGATACTGCCTTGTACAAGCAAATACTCTGTTTCATTGTTTTGACTTGTGAAATAAGAAACTGAAATGTGGAAATCGTGGTGGGGTAATAAATGTAGCAACTTGCAACGCCATTTTTACTGATACTGAGGTTTAAAAATTCCCTGGTTTTTAACTGTGACAGAAGAAACCCCAAAATTTCTTTCCCCAGTGAAATTGTTTGGTTTAGGCAATTCTCCTCTGGCTACCATACTGACTGTCCATATGTAATAGCATGGGATTAAGGTAACCTGGGAAACCAGTATTAACAGGTGCAAAGGTCTACTGTTTTTCATATTTTCCCATTTCTTTTCTTCTTTCAGAACAGTGTATGTGGTACATGATAAAATCCTTGCTATTCTACCAAAATATATAGACGATACAGTACTTGAGCTACTGGGGACAAAAGGTCCTTCTCCAGGTGTGCAGAGAAGAAATGCAGTGTGCTGGGGATTCAGAACACACATCTGCCTCAGGAATGAACAAGGTAGATGCATTTAGGATAGCTGCAAACTTTGGCAGTTCCAGCTGCAAATAAAATGCTGAAAGTAGGAAACAGAGAAAGATTTTATGCAGCTCTGCTAGAAGAGAATGGGCATAGATAGGTTGATTAGTTTGCTCATCACACACTAGTGCATGGATAACAATACCTTCTCTTGATGACAAAGACAAGATTCTGTGGTGTGCAAGTTAGGGAGCTGACCAGAATATTTGTTCAAATACAGTTGTTCTTCTCTAAATGGCTCTGCTGCGGTGAAAAAAAGAACTTGGAAGATTGATTGGTGGACCTCTTGCTTTCAAGGAGAGGTGGAGGGAGGGGAAAAGGACAAATCTAAATGTTCCCTCACTTCTCACAGAATGAGTTGTTCAAGAAAGGAATAGATAGCTAGAAATTTCCTGACTTGTCCTGTCCTAGTGACAGTGTGTGTGCAAAAATATTGCTGCATGTCCCACCAGGAGACCTCTGGAAGCCACTGCATCTCCACAGTTATGTGCTGACCAGTTTCTCTGTCCTTCTACATACTATGATAATTACCGTACCAGTAGGAATTGACAACTTACAACTTAATCTCATGAGCACACTGACCAATTTCCTTTGCAATAGTGAAACTACTGTTTGGAACTGTGTTCAGTCTTCAGTTTGAATCAGTGGTAATTATGGAGTATTATCTAGCACATTAATAACCAGTTGACCATTGTCTCCAAAATTTACCAGAAAAAAATAGCATTAAATATAATAAAGAAGGAAAGAAAATGAATTTTTCTAAAAACAAGTACAATTTTCTAAGTGTATCTGATATCTGCAACTTTGTGTTATATTTCTTCCTGGTATAGTTTCTTGCAAATTTGAGTCTTGAGGGGGTGTGAAAGAAGTAAATAGAGTTTCATTGAATTATCCAGGCTTACTAAAGGATAGTTCTTACTACACATAATTTCCTAGTGACAAAGAGTACATACTGCTTATCCAAGCAATGGGAAAATATTCATATAATTGATCTACGGCCATTCCTGTGTGCATTTGATCTCTCAAGAATCTCTACAGTTCTATCAACATCCTAGAGTCAAGCACTACTGTGAATTAAATTTACAGCTGAGCATATGCATTCCAGTAGTAGTGTTGATATGAAACCTATAGTGCCAAATACTGTACAAATACAATTCATGGAAGAGGTAAAATGAACATATTGCAGTGGACCATGGACTGCATGGTAGCATGGTAGATTTGAGGGCTTCCCTGACTATGCAGTCTGTCTTTCAGGGATGTGCCTCTTCCACTAAGGGGGATTCCTGGGGCTCTGTCACTAGCCCAAATATGAGCCTTTCCTAAATTCAGTGTCAGTTGTGGATGTTTATTCCATTTCATATGTGTCTTTCCCTCACTCACCCATTCTCTGGATTTAAAGACCTTTCCAGCATTTCCATTTCTCTTACTGCCATCTAATACCCTCAGCTCCTCCTCCCTCCTACAAATGTAACATTTTCAGTAGTATGAAGCACACATAGCTTATGAAAACCAAAAGGGAAAGTGGAGATGGAAAACACTAGTTTAGTGTCATCTTTTGTCAATGTTTTCTTTTTAGAAACTCACCAGGAGAAGTCATATTACTTAGGCAGAGTCTGACACAATTTTCAAACTACCCTAGCACAACTGAGCTGCATGATCTATTCTAATATCTCCAGACTCAGAAAAATTAAAGGCCCAGATGGAGATCATGACTTGGTCTTGAGCAGACTGTGAATTGAAATGCACTTCACAAATTTTGGATCTTTTCTTCAGCCTGAAACTCGAGAAGAAAGACACCCACCAGCATACTGCTCATATCCCAGAAAAGATCTGAACTTTCCTTGCATCTCATCAGGAAGCTGCAACAAACCTGGATTCCCAACGTTTTTAGTTCCTCTTAGGAGAATATGCTAGTCAAACAGAGAGGAAAACCCGAGTTCCTGTAACAGTACAATACAAACCCTCTGCTTTCAAGTTGAAAGTCTGTCCACAAACATCTGCCACTCGATACCTACAGTGCTGACCAGAGAGATTTGTTAGATGAACAAGAGATAGCACCAGCAGCAAGCTATAGCCCTCCTAGTACTCCTTTACAGGAAGAACAAATGCCTGGTACTGGTGTTTATTGTGGCAAAGGAGACTGAAATTCCACTTCTGCTGCTCCAGAAAACAAATACAGCAGACTCATGCTCAGTAGGGCAGCAGAGGGTTTCTCTTTTTTGATAAGCAAGGCAGCTGAACTAAGCAAGGAAGTGCTGTTGATGTTCTTTATTTGACAAGGCAAAAAAAAATCCCAGGGAACATGGGGAACCTTGTAGTATAGTGCCAGAAGACAAGTGGGGGAACTAGTTTCAGAATAACCTTCTCTGACCCTCATCTCAAAAAAACCCACCCAAGCCAGTAAGAGGAGATTGTGGGAGGAAAGAAAGGTCTGACTCACAGCAGAAACACAAAAGTAACGCAAAAAGAACAGCCTCCATATGCCTCAATAAAGAGATCTTGTATGTCTTTAATTAGCTCATTATAGAAGAGTGTAAAGCACTAAGGAACCCAGTATGGAATTATCAAATCAAATGGCATTAAAAGAGAAAGCAGGGAAGAAAGAAGTTGCTCATGATACAGGCTGTTCTGTTAGTGTGCTGTTCTAAGCAGAAGGGGAAAAGAAGGAAGAAGGAAGAAACAGAATAAAAAAGTTTGGACATAAACTTCTATAATGGAAGTGTCCATAGGAGTGAGTGGGGAGATTATACTACTGCCTCCATCATTTTGTGTACATGTCTGTGTTCCTGAAGAGGACTTCTCTTTCCATATCCGTATTCACTTTCAGCTCTCCAAACAACATAACTCCCTGGGTTAAAGAAATGTAAAAAAATTATGTGGTGTGGCACAATGTGTCAAAATGTAGACATCAAGTGTAACATTATCCTGACATTTAAAGATAAATGACATTAATTTCATGCTGTATCTACCTAGCCTCTGCTTTTATATGATGTACTATTCTGCAGCAAAAGAAAGGAGATGAGCACTTCAGGTGCTCTAAGTATTCTGGCTGCAACTCATCATCAGCGTAAATTTTACTTTCAGCTCTTTTCTCACAGAAATGACCTGATAGATATTTGGCACATGTACGCTTTGTGCTTCTTTATATTCCCTTGAGTGGCCAAAACAGAGCAAGAAGGCAAATAGCTTTAGAGACCAAACAAGCTCAGCAGCTTTTGCAAAAGCACTCACAGAATAGTGTAAGGAACATGAAGAGCTGCCTTTGAACTTATGTGTCTTCTCTCAGTGTTAATGGAGTGGAAGTGTGCTGTAGTGACCTGCTCTGCGCCTCTCGTTACAAGCTGTGCTAGATAGCAGTTGGCATGACTTGGATCCTAAATGGTATTTACAGTACTCTCTGCTGTCTGCATTAGCAATCAGAGTAGCTGAAATAATGAGTGATACTGTAAAAATTAACTAAAGAGAGGAAGATGCAAACCTTCAATCTAAGGCGAGGGAAAGTAGGTGAAAAATAAAATTCTTCTCCCCCACCAATAAAATACAGCCCTGCGTGCTACTCTTCAAGATGGATGATACAAAGCTAAGCCATTCCTCTTGTACCCTTTATTAGCTAAACTACAAAGCTGACATCTTTCTGGAAGGAAACATAGAACTTGCCATATTTTGGGAGTGCACTTTAAAATCAATAAATACAAGCTGAAAATATTAACAACTCAGAAACTGGTTTGTGAGAGCTGTGTCCTGTGTTTCAACATGTTTGACCCTGTGCCTGTGACACATCTCACCCTGTAGAGGGACAATTTCTGGTTAATTACTGAGAGTAAGCTATGTGTGAGCCAAGTGGTTTCTTACGGACATATGGTCTCTATATCAGTAGTGTAGGTACTTGGTACACTGTGCTGGTTTCTGCTGGGACAGAGTTAATTTTCTTCACCGTGGCTAGTACAGGGCTATGCTTTGGACTTGTGCTGAACACAGAGAAGATGTTACAGAGATGTTTTTGTTATTGCTGAACAGGGCTTACACAGAGCTGGGGCCTTTTCTGCTTTTCATACTGCCAGGAGGTTGGGAGGAGACACATCTGGGACAGGTGACCCCAACTGACCAAAGGGGTATTCCAGATCATGTGACATCTTGATTAGTATATAAGGTGGGGGGAGATGAAAGGGGGGGGATGTTTGGAATGATGGTATTTGTCTCCCTACGTCACTGTCACACGTGATGGGATCCTGCTTTTGTGCAGCCCAAAATATGGGCTGTGAGCCGGTCCCATTTCCAGACCCCACTGAAGGAATGGGGGCACAGCCCCATACCTGCATGTCTGAATGGTGCCAACTTGCACCCTCTTCACTCAGTGCCTGCTTAGAGCCAGCTTGAAATTGTCTACACATTTCTTTTGGGAAGAAGCTTGTTATGTCCCAGTGGCTCTTACCCATATTCTTGGCTTATTCTTTCTTCCTCCTGTCAGACACCATCACAGGCTGCAGGGTCAGAGGAGCCTGCAGGAGGGTACTTTTCTCACTTCTCACCTAGCTCAGACTCTAAGGCAATATCTCATCTACCTTAAAAAAAACAACCAAAAAGACCAAACCAACTAAGAGAGAAAGAAGCATAACTGCTATTCTAGAAAAATGAAAAATCCCAGGTGCTTTTAGACGTTCAGAAGAAAAGAAAGAAACATAATCTGGTATGTCAACTTCTAAAAGACCTCTCTAAAACTGGGGAAATGCAAGGAATTTGTAATGTATTTTGAAACTATGGCACAGAGTTATCCTATTTAATGACTTGTGAGATTCAGAACAGCAATATGGAAAAAGTGAGTTAAATATCAAGGGCTTGATCCTGCCCTTTTGTACAGCAGACGAGCATCACTTCCAGTTGTTTAAAATCCGCTTCTGACTGCATATGCCCTCGAAATGTGGGAGGCAAAACAGGAAAACTCCTTTGGCTGTGCATATTAGCACAAAAGGCTAATGGCTTTTTAATCAGGAATTCCTGCAAGTGACTTTACCTTATCCTGTTATGTGAGAGATGCCGTTTCAATTTACACTGCCAACACAGAGCAATAATGCAACCACAGCTAAAATGTAAAAACAGGCTTTGTAAAGAAAGCAAATCCAACCATCCTAATAAACAGTGCCCACACAACACACTACCTCTCAAAACCACTGGCACTGTGCTTGTTTTCTCCTCAGCCATGTCCAGAGATGCTGGTTAGATTTTTTAAAATCTTGATGTTCATTCATGGCACCACAGCATTTCACAGAGGCACATGTTTTCAGAAAAATAGTTTTAAAATGACTCATAAGAATAGTTCAGAGGCATAACAGATTTATTCATATGCCTGTATATTCTTTCTATTTCCAACCCTATTGACCCAAAGAACTAAAAAAAATCATACTTTTCCTATGCGGCCAACATTCCATGGTATCTGCTGTAGTGGAAGAAATATAAAAAGAGAGAGGAAAAAGAATGATCAAAAGGAGAAGTGAAACAGGACATATTCAGACAAGTAACACTAATAAAATACCTAAAGTAAATAGAGGGGAATTAGATGAACAGTACAGAGAGCAGAACAAATGATGTACTGACACAAGCTAAACAAAGAAGTTAAAAATCTTCTAAGGGAACAGAGATGACAGAAAAACAAAAGAAACTAGAAAGAATTAAGTAATAAAAGATCCCAGAGGAGAAGGAGAAATCCAAGTATATCTTCTTTTACTTGTAACACAAGTACTTGTAACACAAGCACTATTTTTCCATTTACTTGGGTGGGAATCAGATAAGAATCTAAATGAAAAGTAGAGAATTAGAAAGTTTTTTTGAAGATGAAGGAATGACAAAAAAATGTTCCAAGAGAAAAATAATAAGAATTAATACAATATTTTGAAG